>CM040184.1:5754681-5812181 GCA_022606455.1 Callitettix versicolor
TCAGTACGTTAAAACTGCATTACCGGCCTGGAATACTTACTTCACATTCGCAATAACAATATAGAGATCATTGACCGAGGACTCCGTTTCAATTTGACCGTTCATAGTTCGTGTGTTTCATTGTTTGCAACGCAGTTTTAATCAAACGCACTGACCGATTGTTTTAAAATTTTGGTACGACAGGAGAAAGAGCATAAAATTTGCAATGAAGTTGGTTTTATAACTCTCTGTTTCACAAATATTATAGTTGCCAATCGGATGAAAAGGTTACGAGCACGTCAAAGCGCCGTGGAGTGGTAGCCAGGCAATTAATTAAGAATATTCTGCGAGGTATAGACCTACCGTTCTTTGAACTACTTGAACTACTTTTAACTCTGTTTAAATACACGCGGCACTGCAAACACTAATACACAAGTTAATTAAAATAAAATACGTTCATTAAACGGGTGTGCTTGGGTTTTCAATCCAATTAGGTTTCGTGTGTCATGTTAAAATGAAATAAAATACTTCTATTAATCGGTTAGTAACAAATAAAATATTACCGTACGCTAGGCTTTATTAGGCCTATGCCACTACTTAAATTCTATTCACTTTAACCGTTGAGTATTTTAGAGTTTTTATAATAAAAGTATAACAATATATCGTATCGTGTTTTGAAACACACGACGTAATTATGGGAAGGCAACACCAACGAAAAAGGTTCCATAGTTGAACTGAAGATTTAAATTACTAAACGAATAAATTATTATCAAAATGTGTAACATGTTGTATTACCTGAAAATCTTCATTTTTTAAGTAACAAAAGTGTAAACATGCGTGTATTACGTTCTTTTCAATTAATTTTATTATTTAATTATTACTGCAGTACATAAAACAGTATTAATTATTTATTTCAATGTTTGTTTCTGTATTTTAAATAATAAGCTTATAAATACTTCAAACACAATAATAATCTTATTAAAAAAAAAGAAAGAGAGAGAGGGGGAGGGAGAGAGAGAATTTTTTTTTTTTAACGTCCGACTATTGTGCACACTTGGGCTAATGCAGACAATGGGATGATTTATAGCGTATGAAAACGCCAAGCCCTGGCCGGGAATCGAACCCGGATCCTCGGGGTGAAAGCCCAGTACGCTATCAACTAGGCCACCGAGGAGGCTCAAGGAGAGAGAGAGAAAGATGGGGAAGGAGAGATAGGGAGAGAGAATGGGGAGAGGGAGAGAGAGGGGAAGAGAAAGAGGAAGAGAGGGGAGGGGGGGAGTGAGAGGGAGAGAAGGGAGAGGGAGATGGAGAAAGGGGAGGGGAGAGTGAGAAAGGGAGAGAGGGAAAGAGAGAGGGGGAGAGAAGAAGAGAGAGGGGAAGAGGGGGAGAGAGGAAAGAGAGTAAAGGGAGAGAGAGGGGAAAGAGAAGGAGAAAGAGAGAGAGCGAACAAATTACTCTAATTGCATTCGCTAGTTTTAAAGCCAAAATAAATTCAAAACAGAAAACTGTATTAATTTTTTCTTGTATTGTGCAAATCGTTGTCCGTTTTACACGAACGGTTCCCCGATAACAAAACGGAACAAGGAAATGTCTGATTAAAATTCATGAATTCAAATTTGATGTTCGAACTGGGCGGAATATGTATTTTACCAATACCAAATAAACTCTACCATTCTTTAGAAAAAACACCGCTCGAACAAAACGCACTTCAGAAAGGCACAAAATTCGGAAAAGAGAGAACAAATATTTAACAGTTTGAATATTAGGTAAATCAATATTCTGCTTGAGAAAAATGTAATTTATCACGCACTTTATAAATTAAAAACTCGATAAGAGTAATTTTAGATTTAAAAATATTTGGTTGTGAAGTTATAGTTTTACAATATAAGTGTAACAATATTTCATTTTTGAATAATAATATAGGCCTACTGAAGGTGTAAAAAGTATATATGTAAAAAAGGTAGATAATGGCGGAAAAATCTATTTATGAATCTGTCCATTTACTGAGTCAAAAATTCATGGTTTGTACGTGGATGTCAGATTGTGATTACACAAACAAACAAAAAATGAAAATGCTGATCACAGTTAGAGTTTTTTTGGTTTCCGATATATTCTCGATCCGTCCATTAATGTACTCGTATTGGGCCTAACTATTAAGTTGTATTATTCTTTATGTTTGAAGAAAATCACAGTAAAATCTGACGATCTGGTTTTACGAATTTAGAAGTAGAAAAGTCGAGTATATATTCTGTTTTCGAAAGCTCTTCAGCCCGATTTTTCAAGAATTTTGATTTTTAACAGTTTTTAACCAAAAAAGTGGCTTTAAAAACATTTTTTTTAATATTTCAATTACAAACAATCCACAACATGCCAAATTGTTTAATTACATAGTCTCAAATAGTTTAGGAATAATTTAAAAACAAACACCAATTCTGGCACATCAGGCTGTTGGCAACTACTAACCTTTTTAAATAAAATAATTGAAGTTCGCGTAATTACTTTGCATTACCTAATTACGAAATGATAAAATCTGCACTTTTTAACATGGCATATCTTTACAATAATTTAAGAAACTAAATAATCAACTACTACTTAAGTAATAATTTCAAATTTGCAGTTTTTTGAGTAGTAATATTGTTCATTTTGTTCTATTTCTAGTCATACCCACTTTTATAATAATGAAGTATTCCCGTACATTTCTCTCACTCTGTATGGTATATCCTGAATTCATTTTCGAATTTAAAATAATTAATAAAACTTTTATTGTTTTACTGTTTTTTATTTTAATAAATGACACCGATTTAATTTATTGTTTATATATACACTGAAGCTGATAGAATAGTATTCCTTGTCTTCAAATCTTGCAGTTCACTCAAAATTTCTCCTTTTTGAGTGAACCGAATCGGACAATGTATAAGTTGGAAAAAACAACTGTTGGACGAGACGTAAAATAAACAAGAACAAGTCTCTAAGCTGATGACAGAAATATTTAGCAACTAATCGATCATGACTACATTCGACTAAGCTGGATAATTCAATAGCTGAAGCTGCGCAGGATCGCGTATCGAGTTATGTGGTCATTATCAACATCACGACGTGGATTACAGGCGTGTATTAACTCGTGTGAAACATTGTGTTTAAAGGATTACCTTTCTCTATATTCTATTCAACAGATTTAAGCTGTTTAACCATTTATTGTTTGTGAATAATTAACGTATTAAAGAAACTTATCTGAAACAATGACAGCATTATGATTACTAAAATCCTGGTAAGCTGCAAAATAGACTTAAATTTATTACTAGACAAACTACTTTATTTAGCTAATTAGTGGCAACCTTGTTTATTAATATTTTTTATTATTATTATCGTTAGCGTTATAGTTATCGTTATCGTTATCGTTGTTGTCGTTGTCGTTGTCGTTGTTGTCGATGACGTTGTTTCGTCGTTGTCGTTGTCGTTGACGTTGTTGTCGATGAGGTCGTTTTTGTTGTTGTTGATAACGTTGACGTTGTCGATGACGTTGTCGTTGCCGTTGTCGTTGTCGTTGTCGTTGTCGATGACGTCGTCGTTGTTGTTGTCGCTGTTGTCGATGGCGTTGTTGTCGTCGTTGTCGCCGTCCTTGTCGTTGTCGTTGTTGTCGATGACGTCGTTTTTGTTGTTGTCGATGACGTTGATGTTGTCGATGACGTTGTCGTTGCCGCTGTCGCGTTATCGGTGACGATGACGTCGTCGTTGTCGTTGTTGTCGATGACGTTGTCGTTGTTGTTGGCGATGACGTTGTCGTTGTTGTTGGCGATGACGTTGTCGTTATCGTTGTTGTCGATGACACTGTCGTTGTTGTTGTCGTTGTCGATGATGTTGTCGTTGTCGTTGGTATCGATGACGTTGTCGTTGTCATTGTCATTGTAGCTATCGTTGTCGATGACGTTGTCGTTGTCGTTGTCGATGACGTCGTCGTTCTCGTTGTCGTTGTTGTTGATGACGTTGGTGTTGTCGTTGTCGATGACGTAGTCGTTATCGTTGTCGCTGTCGTTGTCGTTGTCGAGCACATTGTCGTTGTTGTCGATGATTTTGTCGTTGTTGTTATTTTCGATGACGTTGTCGTTGCCGTTGGCGTTGTCGATGACGATGACGTCGTCATTGTCGTTGTCGTTGTTGTCGATGACGTTGTCGTTGTTGTCGATGACATTGTCGTTGTTGTTGGCGATGACGTTGTCGTTGTCGTTATCGTTGTTGTCGATGACACTGTCGTTGTTGTTGTCGTTGTCGATGATGTTGTCGTTGTCGTTGTTATCGATGACGTTGTCGTTGTCATTGTCATTGTAGCTATCGTTGTCGATGACGTTGTCGTTGTCGATGACGTCGTCGTTCTCGTTGTCGTTGTTGTTGATGAAGTTGGTGTTGTCGTTGTCGATGACGTTGTCGTTATCGTTGTCGCTGTCGTTATCGTTGTCGATCACATTGTCGTTGTTGTCGATGATGTTGTCGTTGTAGTTATTTTCGATGACGTTTCGTTGTCGATGATATTGTCGTTGTCGTTGTCGATGACATTGTCGTTGTTGTCGTTATCGTTATCGTTGTTGTCGATGACATTGTCGTTGTTGTTGTCGTTGTTATCGATGACGTTGTCGTTGTCATTGTCATTGTAGCTATCGTTGTCGATGACGTTGTCGTTATCGTTGTCGCTGTCGCTGTCGTTATCGGTGACGTTGTCGTTGCCGTTGTCGATGACGTCGATGACGTTGTCGTTGTCGATGTCGTTGACGATGACGTTGTCGTTATCGGTGACGTTGCCGTTGTCGATGAGTTGTCGTTGTCGATGTCATTGACGTTATCGGTGACGTTGCTGTTGCCGTTGTCGATGACGATGTCATTGTCGATGTCATTGACGTTATCGGTGATGTTGTTGTCGTTGTCATTATCGTTATAGTTATCGTTATTATTACTTTAAAATATTATTTCACTATGACATCTTTCTTAGATTTTTTTTATGCTGTAATGCTATTTAAGGACTAAATTAAAAGAATAGTAAATGTATAGATTGAGATAATAATTCAGAATTTTTTAAAAAAGTATTTTGGAGCATGAGGTAATAAGAGGCAAGATAAATTTGTAACCGCCTAGCAATTGATTAACCAGACAAAGCATAATTTTGATTTTTTTTTTAACTTACAGTACGCGTAATATACTTTAATAAAAGCAATTTTATTGTACTGGATTAGAAAGTGTTATACATGGGAATTTTGAGGGTATGGATAAACAGTTGTAGTTATAAATTTGAATATAGATATATCTGAGTTATCGAACTAGAAAACTGACATTTAGAGTAATCAAAGGCTCAACAGAAATGAAATAAATTGTGTGTAATCAAATTCATCATAAAATATTAATAGTAAGAAATTTTCTAAAATAAAAATTTTAGAAATGTTAAAATAAGAAATGAATTAACAAATTAATTTTATCTATTAAAATTTTCTAATAAATTCGCAAATTTAATATATGGCGTCCTCAATGTTGATTGACAAAATTTATTAAAATATATGTAAAACGTATACTTACATTTACTTGTTATTATTTTACATTGCGGTCATATAAAACAATTGTTCACTGTAATTAGTTTCTCGTTCCTATAATGATTTTAAACAATAAATCACGTTGTGATTATTATACTACATCAACTAATATAATTTATTATTCATAAAACTGCAAAAATGGAGTCTTCTTTTATAGTCATACTGCATGGAGATAGCGCGACTTGAAATGTGTAGTAGTTCAGATCTTCCCGTCCAGATGGCAGCAACAGCCAATACGTTAACTTTACTTGCAACAAAAATTTCATTTGAGTGATTTCTTTTGAAAATACCCACCGAATAATTTTTGTGATTAAATGTTGTTTCATGAAAACTATATTTTAACACATTCAGTGCCTACTTGTATTCACTGACTGCACTGTGTTGCCCCTCTGTTTCACATGCAACCAAGGTCATGACAATCACGTGTGACAGTTTGTTGCTTCTATTGATCCTATAATGCCAAATGACGCGCACGTGTGCGTCAAATTTATAAGCAGTTTAAAATTTAAAATAAAATAAATTTTTAAAAGTTTAATTAGTGTTTTAAAATATTTTAATTACAAAACAGTACGTTA
This sequence comes from Callitettix versicolor, assembly GCA_022606455.1. Lineage (NCBI taxonomy): Eukaryota > Metazoa > Arthropoda > Insecta > Hemiptera > Cercopidae > Callitettix > Callitettix versicolor. Next base: position 5,760,809 of record CM040184.1, read on the forward strand.
TTATTTGAATTACTTTTTTTAGTCATTTAAAAAATACATAATTAATATTTTAAAAAAATCTTAATAACAAAAAAATTATAAAATTCTTAAATTAATTTTGTGATTTATAAAATGATATTTTTATGTTAAAAATTATAGGTTTTGGTGATATACTCTAAAACATGGTTTTAAGCACAACCTGGTAGATCTGGACAGTCTGGACAGAAGTAGAGTGTATCCTGACGAATGTTTTGCTGATACCTTGTCAACAACGTTTTCTTTTTGCCATTGTTACAAGTGGCTTTTTGCTACTAAACCAAACACAAAATTTAACAAAACAGAAAATACACCACAAATTTCTAAACCAAACACTTTCTAGAATAAAATAAAATATTAATGAAATAAAATTTCTCTCAAGAGTACGAAACGCGTACTTGTCAAATGCACTCTAATAACAACAAAAACTTTAAACCAATGGTATTTTCTCAAACAGTAGACTGTCCTAAATGAAGAGAGAACTTTATCTAAACCTGGCCAGCAAAGCCCAATTTCTCAGAATAAAAATAACTGTAGTTTGACGCACACGTGTTCGTCATGGGTCTCGTTAGACTGGATTCACGTGACACACACCTGTGAGTCATGGGCACTCAACGTGTTAAAATATAAATAACATTTTTGACTACTAAAAAATGTGAATTTTACTTTTTTGCGTTTAATTTTATTTTTCTTAAGAAATATTGTCTAAAAATAGTATTATTAAAGTTGGTTTTGGTACAACATTAATTTGAACATTGTTTTATTAAAAATGGTTCAGGTATAGAATTTACATAATTTACGATTTGTACCAATAAAGTAAAGGATGATAATTTTTATGTTCAAAAATACTTTCATACATTATGAAGATTATATATTCAAATCTACATTTTATTTGTAAAATCAATGTTTGATCAGTTCTTGTTCTACACTACAGTATAAAAGCTGAATTAAACCAAACAGTGTTGATTGCACAAGCGTCTTCATTAGTCAATAATTTTTTCAGTAATTTAGGACTGCAAAATCTCTTCCGATATTATCAGTGAAATATCTTGGACACGAAGAAGAAATTGCCATTTATTACGCAAAATTATTGGCAGAAAATGAGCTTAATTTCTCAAAAGCAATTCATGAGATTTTGATTAAAATACGCTCGTGTTTGTAAATTTATAAACCATTGACTTATAGTAAACTGACTCCCAGATAAATATTTGTTTTTTAAATTTTGTTCAATGGCCTGAGATATGAATTTGTATATTGCACAAAAAATTGAGCAAGTTATGATGAATCCATTTTGAAAAATTAAGACAATTATTTAGTGAATAATGAATAATTTGAAATAATTGAATTCGTATTAGAACAGACATTCAGATAAATTCAAAATAAGTCAAAATGTCAAGATCAATTCTCCACCATCACCTCCTTTCTTTGTACTTCTTATAGGCTAGTAAAAAATTTAAATAATCACGACACGCAGCTGCCTCGCTGATGAATTCCATTAAAATGCAACATGAACCTTGACTCAAGTAAAATCTACAAGTTTTTATGTAACACAATTTTTTTAAAGTTTATTCATCATTTTTTAATCTGGGTTAAATTCTGCAAAAACTAATATTTTTAATTTTTAACATAAATGTATTTAAAATATGAAATTGAACCTAGTCGGTCATCAGGTTCATTTTCTTATTTTCAATGATACTTATAATGATAAAATACTGATTTATGCAGGTTTTAAGGCTGATTACTTAGCGTGTGATGACACACGCGCGCGTGTGCTAAAAAGACACTCATACAAACACACACACACACACACACACACACACACACACACACACACACACACACACACACACACACATTTCGTATATTACAATGAATTATATAAATTTGTCCGAAGTGGCTAGACTCTAGTCAATGTGCTTTGTCTCTCAACTTGTGCAACTCAAGGTCGTAGGTTTGATACTGCAGATACTGCCGTAAGCTTTAGTGTTATCATTAACACCGATATGGTTGGTGCAAATTTCAAGGTCATACAGCACCTTTATGGTTCACTCAACATATGTTACCACTAATATTATTTTTTTATTAGTAAAATTAATCAATTATCAGAAGAAAACTGCTTCTAAGTAGCTAGATCTTAGTGCGCATGTGCTTTTTGTGGTCTTGTTGCAAAATAAAATGTTTTAGTGAAACGGTCAGATTGAATTCAAATATTTTAGAAGTCCTCATTTTCCGCTCAAATTTGTGATAAAAACAGAATAATTCAAATATATTGGAAACATGTAAGTAGCATTAATTATTAATTAATGATGAGGGAATGATGATTTTATTGTTCTATTTGTATATTAATTTTAATAAAATATGGTATACAACAATAAAGCTACAGATGTTTTCATGGTGTTTACATATTGAAAACAATAGCCTTATTCATTGTGTAGGCTATAAACATGTGTATTCAATGGCAATAGTAAACACGCAAACAGTTAATGTTAAAAACTGTTTATTTTTTAATTTTTATTAAATTTATTTATATATTAATATATTATATTATATATATACATAATATATTATATTAATATTTAATTTTAATTTAATATAAAGTTTAAAATTTTCACCACAAGATCAGAAATACTACTTCCTGTGTGCAATAAATGTAAACAAGTTTTAGGAATACAACGTACTATGTTTAGTAACTTTCAAGTTCCTTGTTTCTACAGTAATAATGTAGATGGCAGGAGCGTTCAGTCATTGCGAGAAGCGGAAATCAATACTACGATCAGCTGTTTCTGACTACGCAAAAGAGAAGGGGGTTACAAGGTTCACGCAATGTAGTAGTGATTGTGGTTTGGCAAATGATACTGCATAAGCAAAATGAACATGAATTATTAAATGTTAATAATGGTCTACACTTCACATTTTACACCTCAAATAGTATAAATTAAATTTGTAATATAATACAAAATATTTATTGTAGATGTTTTGTGATTCCATGAATCCATAGAAGTAAATGTCATGTCATTCTGTCAAAAAATATCTATAACTCGCTCATCTACAGAGTAAATTGCTGGACCATTTTTGTATTTGGTGGCAGCTCACCAAATACAACCCACTTTAACCAATTTTTTTAACCAATAGTTATCTACAACGATGTTTTATAGTTGCGTAAATATGGGCTACAGTTAGTTTTTTTTATTAATTTTACATACTAATTCGTAACTGTGATAATTTTCGAAGTTATCCACAACTAACAACTGTTCGGAATTAATTATCAATAAATGTTTGGTGTGAAAGAGCAAAATAATCTGTATTCTAATGCAGTTACGTCTCCACGTATTTCTGTATTGAGTTAATAATATACAAAAATAATCTTCCGGCGGCCCAGCCTATTGACGGACGTGGCCTACACACTGTTTGATGAGAGTCACGTGACTATCGCAATCTTAAATCCGATTCATCCATTCGCAACCAGTTAACTATTGTAATTTCTCAGTTTCGCAGTGATCTATCTATTAATACTGCCGGTCCTAACCATACCTATGTCACTACGCAAAATAGATTGCATGTTCAGAACATTTTATTTTAATGGTTCCGATCATGAGGTTGAACGGAAATTAATTTACGAAAAGCTGATGACAAGGCTGGTCAATCACGCAAACTAGTACACTTATTAATACTGTATAAACATGAATGTAATGTTATTATTAACCTTAGCAGGAAAAAAGTTTAAATAGTCAGTTTTACGATGCTACGTGAACACCGAAACCCGTACAAGTACTAAGCTCGGGAATCTTACTGTCAGCAAATCACAGACGTCCATGAATATCTTTGCCGGCGTTATCCTGCTGCATATTTAAAGATACAACGTCAAACGCCGTTTTGTTTTACTGGCACATAATTTGCTGTCAAGATAGAATGCTACCATTCTCCGCCCTTTCAATAATATATATATATATATATATATATATATATATATATATATATATATATATATATATATATATATATAAGGCAATGTCTGACTGACTGACTGACTGACTGATCAACGTACAGCCCAAACTATAAAACCTAGAAACATGAAATTTTGATGATACCTTCGTTTTAATATGTAAGCGCGTACTAAGAAAAGATTTTTCAAAATTTTGATTTTGACGTCATTAAACTACTTACCCAGTACAAATTTAATAAACAACGTACATCCATCTATTATAGCTAGAGACTTGAAATTTTCAAGGTATTTTCTTACAAAAATATCAAGATGCTCTAATAAAGGATTTGCACAAATTTGATTCTGACGACATTAAACTACTTACCCAGTTCAAATTTAATAAACAACGTACAGCCAATACTATTATAGATAGAGACTTGAAATTTTCAGGGTACCTTCTTACAACATTGTCAAGGTGCATTAAGGAAAGAGTTTACAAACATTTGTTTTTGGCGCCATTAAAGTGCTTACCCAGTCCAAATTTAATAAACATCGTACAGCCAATACTATTATAGCTAGAGACTTGAAATTTTCAGCGTACCTTCTTACAACAATGGCAAGGTACACTAGGAAAGGATTTTGGAAAAATTTGATTTTACGCCATTAAACTACTTACCCAGTACAACTTTAATAATCAAAGTATAGCCGAGGCTAAAGATTTGAAATTTTTAGGGTTACCACCACATGTAGCGGTGCACTGAAAAACGATTTTTCAGTATTCACCCCCTAAAGAGATAAAAATAACGTCAACAATTTGTATTGGAAAAATATGTTTTTCGTCTAACCTTCTTAAAACGTATCATAGTCACTCTTAAATATAAGTAATGAAATTTTTCGCCATTTCCCAAAATTTATCCCGTAAAGAGATTGAAAGGTGGTAGAAAATGTAGAAAGGGGTATAAATTTTGCATTGAAAAAATATTTGTTTTGGATCGTATATTCTAGAAATATGCTTTGAAACACAAATAATGAGACACATATTTCAACATTTTTCCGAATTCATTCCCTAAAAGAATAAAAATGTAAAAAAGAGATATAGTTGGAGAAAAAAGTGTTTTCATTGGAGAAAAATATTTTTTATCGGCTTTTCTTAAAAGTAAACAAAATATTTTAAAACACAAATTATGATACACGCAATTCAGTATTTCCCCCCGAATTCATTCCCTAAAAGGACAAAAATATAGAATAGGTATACATGTTTGTATTGGAGAAAAATATTCTTGATCAGATTTTCTTAAATTCGAATGGAACACGTTTGAAGACAATAAAACAACATATTCAGGATATAATATTTTTTCATATTCACTGTAAAATAATCACGAGTTTAGATGATCATGCTTTTATTATTATATTTTTTTATGTTTCTAAATTATTATATTACTGAAACAGTTTAAGTTTCTTGGGCGAAGCCGCGACGGGTAATGCATAATACTAAAACACATTCTCGTTTAACTTAGTCACAAAACTTGATTATTCTTTTAATGACACCACTCTTTGGAGAATTTTCAATTTCGAAACGTAACAATATTAATAAAAGCTCACTGAACACTGATAAAGGCAAAGAATCAAAGACATGATGGATAGATATTTAGAGGTTATGCTGTGTGACAGTAACTGGGACGCGATCAAAGTGTTTTGTGCAAATAATCCTTTAAGTAACCATTCAGTAGACAGTCCTGCTGCACGAGTCACACACTCGTGACTGCACATGACGTGCAGGTTGGTTACTCTACAGATACTCTCACCCACATACAGTCGACAGCTGTAGAGAATGCGAGGCAGTTTAACTGTCTTCGCTACTACAGTCCAGTCAGAAAACATGTTTTCCAGCCCACGTAAAATAAATAAAATATACTTTAGTATTACTGTTATTTAATTAAATTTAACAATGAAGATACTTTATGAATGAATGAATGTTATATTAAATTTATTTATTAAATTTTACGTCGTAATCATATTAATAAGACCTGACTAATTGTATAAGATTACGCAAACACTAAAATTAGTTTATTCCATGTCTGTCTAGAGTTCTTAGAAATGGAAAAAAAAAATAAATATGAGTAACACATTATATAAGCAGGTGTTTTATTACTACATACAGTCTAGATTTTTTTTTTTAACGTCCGACTATTGTGCACACTTGGGCTAATGCAGACGATGGGATGATTTATAGCGTATGAAAATGCCAAGCCCTCGCCGGGAATCGAACACGGGTCCTCGGGGTGAAAGCCTAGTACGCTATCCACTAGACCACCGATGCGGCTACATACAGTCTAGATAGGCTGTTATATTGTTAAGTATTACAATACGAGATGTGTTCAGAAAGTAACGAGAATTTTAATTTTTTGAACAAAATATTTATTTATTCTTCTACATTGATGTTGTCACCTTCAAAATAGTCCCCATTGGAGATTATGCACTTGTGCCCTTTCAATCCTTTCAATCCTCGAAACACTTCTCAAACTCGATCTTTGAGATAGCCTTTAGTTCATTCAGCGATGCGCTTTTAATGTCGTCTACGACTGTAAAACGACGGCCCTTTAAGGTTCTCTTTATTTTTGGAAATAGGAAAAAGTCACACGGAGCCATGTCCGGCGAATATGGAGGCTGGGGCATCGTTACAGTACTGTTTTGTCTGTTCTTTTCTACGCTTTGAAGCCATTCAAAATTTTTATAATTAGGGTCCGTTTATGCCGTAAATCAAAGCCCGTAAACCAAAGCCGATAAATCAAAGTTCGTGTATGCCGTAAATCCGTAAACCAAAGCCGATAAATCAAAGTCCGTGTATGCCGTAAATCCGTAAACCAAAGCCGATAAATCAAAGTTCGTGTACGCCGTAAATCCGTAAAGCAAAACCGATAAATCAAAGTCCGTGTATGCCGTAAATCCGTAATAAATCAAAGTCCGCCGATAAAGCCGATAAATCAAAGTCCGTGTATGCCGTAAATCCGTAAACCAAAGCCGATAAATCAAAGTCCGTGTATGCCGTAAATCCGTAAACCAAAGCCGATAAATCAAAGTCCGTGTATGCCGTAAATCCGTAAACCAAAGCCGATAAATCAAAGTCCGTGTATGCCGTAAATCCGTAAACCAAAGCCGATAAATCAAAGTCCGTGTATGCCGTAAATCCGTAAACCAAAGCCGATAAATCAAAGTCCGTGTATGCCGTAAATCCGTAAACCAAAGCCGATAAATCAAAGTCCGTGTATGCCGTAAATCCGTAAACCAAAGCCGATAAATCAAAGTCCGTGTATGCCGTAAATCCGTAAACCAAAGCCGATAAATCAAAGTCCGTGTATGCCGTAAATCCGTAAACCAAAGCCGATAAATCAAAGTCCGTGTATGCCGTAAATCCGTAAATCAAAGCCGATAAATCAAAGTCCGTGTATGCCGTAAATCCGTAAACCAAAGCCGATAAATCAAAGTCCGTGTATGCCGTAAATCCGTAAACCAAAGCCGATAAATCAAAGTCCGTGTATGCCGTAAATCCGTAAACCAAAGCCGATAAATCAAAGTTCGTGTACGCCGTAAATACGTAAACCAAAGCCGATAAATCAAAGTTCGTGTACGCCGTAAACCAAAGCCGATAAATCAAAGTTCGTGTACGCCGTAAATACGTAAACCAAAGCCGATAAATCAAAGTTCGTGTATGCCGTAAATCCGTAAACCAAAGCCGATAAATCAAAGTTCGTGTATGCCGTAAATCCGTAAACCAAAGCCGATAAATCAAAGTTCGTGTATGCCGTAAATCCGTAAATCAAAGCCGATAAATCAAAGTTCGTGTATGCCGTAAATCCGTAAACCAAAGCCGATAAATCAAAGTTCGTGTATGCCGTAAATCCGTAAACCAAAGCCGATAAATCCGTAAAATCCGTAAAGCCGATAATAAATCAAAGTCGTGTATGCCGTAAATCCGTAAACCAAAGCCGATAAATCAAAGTCCGTGTATGCCGTAAATCCGTAAACCAAAGCCGATAAATCAAAGTCCGTGTATGCCGTAAATCCGTAAACCAAAGCCGATAAATCAAAGTCCGTGTATGCCGTAAATCCGTAAACCAAAACCGATAAATCAAAGTTCGTGTATGCCGTAAATCCGTAAACCAAAGCCGATAAATCAAAGTTCGTGTATGCCGTAAATCCGTAAACCAAAACCGATAAATCAAAGTTCGTGTATGCCGTAAATCCGTAAACCAAAACCGTTAAATCAAAGTCCGTGTATGCCGTAAATCAAAAAAATAAATTATAATAAAAGCCGCAAAAACAAACTTATTCCAACGAATGACAAAACACAACTGCCAGTTTGCCGCTTAACTAACAAGCGACTAGTGAATGCGAAAAGGGTAGTAGTTTGGCCAAGGTCAACCATTTCCAGTCGGTTTCCGCCTCGCATTCTTTACATAGGTGTACTGACACACAAAATACTTATCAGTTGTTACATTTTTTAATATTTATCAACATACACAAAACATTTATAAAATTGCTTATAGTATCATGTATGGATGGTTTTTTGAACCACATGTTTGTCCGTAAGCATGAGAACTTCATCTGAGCAAAAATTAAACGGAAAAATAAATTTTAGAAATCCTATTTCTGATAATTTTAAAGAATTTCTGGCCGAAAATCCTAAAAAAGCGGAAATGTTCAAACACAAAAATCAGGTTATGCGATATAAGCAAATTAACTTCTACTTGCAATTTCATAGAAATCGGCGAACCTGTTTACACCCCAGTGACGTGTTTTTTGAAATCACTGGACCACAAAAGTCTGTAAATCGGTTTGTCTTTACGATCAACGACTGCCCTACATTTCACAAACTCTGTACGGTGAGACGATAAAATTACTTTACTGCAGTTAATAAATGGACGGTTATTTCTTTATAATAAACACAAATGAAAAAGTTTAGCTGCAGTAATAAACTTTATAAGAGCCTTAATTTAAACTTCCGCAACATTTATTGCATTAATTGCCCAATTAGAGTGTAATTGCATTTGAGATATTATATCAAATCTTGACATTCCTCTAATCGTCTCTCCACAATTACGCCTTTTCTAAAATAATAAGAAGATTCCCTAAAATAAATGTCTTTACTTTTCTTTCTATTTAATTACCAACGTTCCATTTTATTTAAGTTTTCTAAAGCAAAAACGACAATTTCATAATTATTTATAAAGTTTTAAGCATTAATTAAAGTGAAACAATTATTTTTTAAAGACTACTTACATGTTTAATTAATACGTTACTTATTTTAAATTTTATATATATATATATATATATATATTTGTTACATAATATTTCTTTAGTTTTTTAAATTTTGTTTGGCCTCATGGGACCACTTTAGTTTAAATTTCAGTTCTTCCTAACATTGGGCTGTAATTTCCTTCTCCAATAATCCCTCATTCGATCAGATCGTTGCTTCCTGACGGCATCTGTGATCACTACCTTCTTGTGTCTCTTCGGTTTATCCACTTTAAATTTATTAGTCTTAAGAATGCGTGTTATTTTACATTTGTCTGTTGCATCATCCATTTTCAGTCCTATTTCACTGAGGTCTCTGAGGACTTGTGTGATGTATATTCCTGTGTTTTCCTGTTGATGCTTCTCATTACCAGTTGTCTCAGGATTCTGTCCTCCGGCATTCTTAATATGTGAAAGAAGTGGGAAATTCTTCGTTTTTTCATTACACTGAGAACTGGGTCGATATATTTGTATACTGTTTCATTGATGGCTATTCTCCAGGTCCCGTCTTTCCGGTAGCTTTTGTTGAGACACGTTCTGATGATCCTTCTCTCTGTCTTAAGCAGCGGGTCCGTCTTATTGTTTTTGATTTGGAAGAGAGTTTCACTGGCATATAATGTTTCTGGGAGTACCACTGATTTGTAGTGGCGTATTTTTGTTTTTATTGACAGGCATTTTTTCTTGTACGTTGGCCAAGTTAGTAGCTGGGCTTTTTTAATTTTTGCTACCCTATTGAGTAGTGCGGGTTTTTCGTCCAGATTGTATGTTATGGTTTCTCCTAGATATTTGAAACATTCCACGAGCTTTATGGTGTTTCCGTTAATGTTCACTTTATTTACGCATAGCGGGTCCATGGCCATGATCTCTGTTTTTTCATATGATATTCTTAAGCCTAACTTCTGCGCAATGCTATCAAGGCTAATTATTTGTTCTCTTGCTTCCTGTAGATAAAGGGCAAGTAGGGCCAAATCATCTGCAAATCCTATGATGTTTGTTTTAATGGCCTTAGACCCTGTGCCTATTTTAGTTTTAACCGGATTTTTTGTTTCAATATATTGATAATGAAATCTAATGCTACGTTGAACAATAAGGGAGATAGTCCGTCACCTTGTGTCATTCCGGTTTTAATCGGGAACGATTCAGAGATTTCTCATCTGAATTTCACTTTTGAGTGCGTTTTCGTCAGAGTTAGTTCTATCATTCTCACGAGTTTTGGGTGGAGTCCATGGTTCTTTAGAATCTTCAATAATGTCGGCCTGTGAATGCAGTCGTACGCCTTTTCGAAGTCGATAAATGATATAAAAAGTTATTTGTTTGATAGTTTGAAATTTGCCATAATTAATTTAAGTGTGAGGATCTGGTCAGAGCAGCTTCTGTAGGGTCTAAATCCTCCTCGGTAGTCACCCAATTTGGGCTCTAGTGTATCTTGTATTTTATGGAGTAATATTTTCGAGAAGATTTCTTTCGTTTATATTATTTCTTATCAAATATTACCACATCATTCGGGTATCTCATTTTCTGTAAATAGTCTTTATATACTGGTAGAAATATTTTTGGTAGAAATAACTCGAGGTAAAATTAAGTGTTTTTAGTGCTAATTATGTTATATTTTTTCCAGTTCATTATTTTTTTAAACACAATAGAAAAGAAATTTGCCATCGCTACATTAGCCTAAAGTGTTCCGTTACAGGATGATTTCACAAACTAATAATATGGCCTATCAGCAAACTCCTTGTGACATAACATTTTGTTGCACAGAATCTAACATTACACTTTTTTATTACAAATATTAAGTTTGAAATACAAATTATTTACAGAAGTACATAATGAAAAATAAATCCAATAATATCCAATACTAAACCTAAATTTAAAGAGATTATGTTCCTTCAATTAATCATTCTTCTAGCTTGTATTTTAGAGGTTAGGAAATACCATATAGAAATTAATTGTGCATGTGAAGTATTAATTCTTACAGACATTTTAGTTGATTTTGAAGGCATTGAATTAATTCTTGGATATTGGCAATATGTGTTGATATGAAAGCAACCTATTTTATAATCTGTGAAGATAGCTTCAACAATTCACAAATATATTGCATTAATTTAAATGCATTCTGATACACAATTAGTTATTTATTGCATACATATTGCTCACTGTCATAATAATAATTCATTATTCATAACAAAAATGTAATGTTTTTAATAAACAGCAAACCTAACCAGAACTTTTAATTCGGGACATAACTTCTATACTTTATCAAATAATAACAATAAAATATTTACGCAACAGGCTAAAATTCTACAATAATGAATCGCAGGTCATACAACGTTATCATACATATGGAACGGTATCAAAATTACTGGCGGGACAGTTACGGGAAGCGAACGTTTCCGAATTGTAGCAAACTGTCATAACAACTGAGCAACGCTGTTCTCGCATCTAGAGCTGTATAAATGTTGCACAAACTTTCTCAAATATCGTTTATTACTATAAAATACTAGGTGTGTTCAGAAAGTAACGATAATTTTTAAATTTCGCGGACTTGGAGAGTCCGATTGTTAAACATTTTGTTTATTATGTTGGTATACATGCCCTTGAAGTATGATAAAACTTTCAGCTGTTTTCATTGTTGACTTTGTCTGTGACAGCCACTAAGGTTAGACGTGTTTTTATGAGCTCGGCGATTTTCGTTTGTTAAAAGAAAAGGATCAAAGAATTTGTATCAAATTTTGCGTAAAAAAATGGAATAAAGTGTCACAAAGTGTGTGAAATGTTAACAAAGGTCTATGGTGGGTCTGCTATGAGTAAAGCAAGAGTTTACGAGTGGTATAAGCGTTTCCAAGAAGGCCGTGAAGACGTTGAAGATGATGAACGCCCCAGCACATCAACAACCGATGAAAACGTGGAAAAAGTGAAAAAAATGGTCATGAACAAGCGCCAAATCACAATTAGAAAGATCGCTGATGATTTTGGCATATCGATTGGATCATGTCATGACATGTTTTCCAATGTTTTGTGTACGAAACGCGTAGCAGCAAAATTCATTCCAAAATTGTTGAATTTTGAACAAAAACAGCGGCGAATGGAAGTTGCTCAGAAGTCACTAAATGAAGTCAACGACGATACGGAATTACTGAAACGTATTATAACAGGTGACGAAACTTGGGTTTACGGATATGTCGTCGAAACTAAGGCTCCATCATCCAAGTGGAGGTATTCTAGCTCCCAAGACCGAAAAAGGCTCGACAAGTGCGGTCGAACGTGAAGATTATGCTCACTGTGTTCTTCGATATTAATAGTATAGTGCATCATGTATTCCTTCCACCAGGTGAAACGGTCAATAAGGAGTAGGCTACTATCTACAAGTTCAACGCCGTTTGCGTGAAGCAATCCGAAAAAAATGCCCAGATCTGTGGAAAAACAATTCATGGCTTTTGCACCACGATAATGAACAGGCTCACACTTCATTGCTTGTTCGTGAATTTTTGGCCAAAAACAGTACTGTAACGATGCCCCAGCCTCCATATTCGCCAGACATGGCTCCGTGTGATTATTTCCTTATTTCAAAAAATAAAGAGAACCTTGAAGGGCCGTCGTTTTACAGCCGTAGATGAGATTAAAAGCGCATCGCTGAAAGAACTAAAGGCTATCTCAAAGATCGAGTTTGAGAAGTGTTTCAAGGATTGGAAGAAGTGCTGGCATAAGTGCATAATCTCCAATGGGGACTATTTTAAAGGCAAGAACATCAATGTAGAAGAATAAACAAATATTTTGTTCAAAAAATTAAAATTTTCGTTACTTTCTGAACACACCTCGTACATATTAGTAGCGATAATTGTCAATGATCTGAACAGAGAGCGAGCTAAAGAAACCGAAAATCAATATAATTTCACAAAACGGGCTATTTAGATGTTAGTCATGTCTGAAGATGTATACAACTGCATTAATGTTCAGTCAGTGATCTGTAAAATTTCTTGAATTTAAAATCTGTTACACTGACTTCAGTCACACTGCCAAAATTTAAACAAAATCTAATTAAATTTTAAATCTGTTTTGGCTTTGTCGATAGATTCTGAATAAGATTTTTTTTAGTCGAAAGACATCTATTTATCAGGTTGTTCTTCTTTTAGCTATATATATTTTTTTTTTTTTTTTTTTTTTGGAGTTTAACGTCCGATTATTGTTGCACTTGGGCTAATGCAGAAGGTGGGGATGATTTATAGCGTATGAAAATGCCAAGCCCTCGCCGGGAATCGAACCCGGGTCCTCGGGGTGAAAGTCTAGTACGCTATCCACTAGACCACCGAGGCGGCCTTTAGCTATACATTGACACTAAAAAAAAAAATGTATCCTTATTATACCTACTTTTTGTTTGTGTTTAACGTCCGACTATTGTGCACACTTGGGCTAATGCAGACGATGGGATGATTTATAGCGTATGAAAATGCCAAGCCCTGGTCGGGAATCGAACGCGGGTCCTCGGAGTGAAAGCCCAGTACGCTATCAACTTGGCCACCGAGGCGGTTTTTTTTATACCTACAGTAAATTACTTTGGCAGAGTAACATAAACTACTTTTGGCTTATAGCAACTATAGCTACAAACCAAATTAATTCGAAGTGTGTTAACCCGTTTAAACAGCTTTAAACGACAATACGAAAGCGTTAAATACAGAACGTAACTTTTTTGTAATGCGCGTAGAAATTATTAAAATATAAAAATTATCACCGTATTTTTTACAGAAATTATTAGCCTCTAATATTTATATTCCACAATTTAGGCTAAATCGATTCAGTTTTAATGTGAATTGAAGCGATCAAGTCAGCATAACGTCAGTTCCGGTTAGAGATGTCATTTCCTGCTCTAACGTCATTTCCCGTCTGTAAGACAGTTCCTGTAGCAGTAACCTATTTGATGCTGCGAATAAGAATAAGAGAAAGAGTAGGTCTACATAATTTTAAAATACAAACAATAAGTGGGTACAATCGACTGCAATAGACGTACGACTAAAATCATTAAAATATAGGAAACCAGTAAAATCTAATATATTAGTAATTTAGTAGGCCTACTTTTTCTTGAAAGTACAATTAATTATTATTACACTTATTAATATTCGGACCTTTTTCGAAACAAATACTTTTGACAGAAAACATTGTTAACCACTGGAATTTAAACTACGTACTTCTTTACTAAAACTGACGAAGGTGTAAATATGTAGATTCGACTGAAATTTTCCTTTCAAGCCTATGGAATAAAAAACTAAACAAGAACATCTAATGTGTAATAATAGTATACAAATTAAGTACACAAAATCAAAAATAATTTTTAAATGATTACATATTAAGTGAATAAATTTTCTCTAAATTGCGTTATGGTACATCTGTACTGTTGCCTTGGGCATGAACGTCTTTATCGTGGAGAACTAAGTGAAGAAGTTACTTGTTCCTGAGCTCGCTCTAACTACTGGAACGACGACATACAACTAGCTAGGAAGAATGAGTTTGAAAAATAAGATAAAAATAAAAAACATCATTTTTTTTTGTATGACAATTACATTTCACCAGAAGAAAAGATAAAAGGGTGTAAAAGTATGTTGAAAAAATTGTAATCTTACAAATTATTTCTTTTATTATGTACATCTTTTCTTGTGATGAAGTGTAATTACTAAACACAACAAAATACAAAGAGTTCTTCGTTTTATTATATTTTGTATGGTTCTGTTTTTCCAATATATATATATATATATATATATATATATATATATATATATATATATATATATATATATACCATATACCAGGATATATTTTGAAAGAAGAACGCGAAATCTTGAGGAAGACCCATGGCCCGAGATTAACAGAAGATGGATACAGGTTGCACTCCCGGAAGACCACAGAGAAGATATCGAACCTGGCAGCAGATATCAGAAGAAGGAGGCTTCGGTTCTATGGACACATCAGTAGACTCCCAACAACGAGACTTGCCAACAGAATCCTCAAATCAACAACGTCGTTTGTTGATTTACAAGGTGTCAAATCAACAACGTCGTGGATCGCACAAGTCAGAATAGACCTACATGACGCAGAAATAGACTCAACAGACTTTGAAGACAGGAATGCATACAGCAGATAGATGCTCGGTTGGAAGGTCCCAGAGAATGAAATCCCAAAGAGAGCAGGGGTAAAATGGACGGAGGAGCGGAAGAGGATCCATGGGGACAGGATGAGGGAGGTGTGGAGGATTAGAAGGAACAAGACATGAGTCGGAGTGCTTTGCGTGATCCAACAGGGTCTATACGCAGATAATAATAATAATAATAATATATATATATATATATATATATATATATATATATATATATATATATATAATATATGAGTCCTATAAAAATATATAATATGCTGAAGGTAAATCCCTCATGACAAAAACGATTGGAAACCGCTGGTTTATATATACTACATTTCTATCTAAAAAATTCAGTTACTATAATCTGCAGGACAACTCGATATTGGATGCTTCCAATCCGTCAGTGGTAATCCATCAGCGAGATAACGGATTTATTCTGCAAAGACGAGTTATCGGGAGTTTGTAAAACATTTTCTCCATTTATCGGAAGTATAACTCTATCTGAAACTTATCGGCATACTTTAGAACCGGTTTAAACTAGTTTTCGTTTAAACATTTGATATTGTAATGGCAGTAAACGTTTTTTTTTCTTAAGCATGAGCGCCGATTATTAGGCTAGAAACGAAAATATTGTATAGTCACTATAAATATGACTATTTTTTTTCTCGAATAGCCCATTTAGAGGGCACGCTTAATCAACTTCTTTGCCCATGCTTCCTTCATTTTCCTTGAGTGGTTTTCTCTGTCCTCTTGTGTCCACTCTCTTCCTCTCCTGCACGTGGGTCTTTTATTCTCCCGCAACTCAAGTTGCCGTATTGTACTTCTGAATATTGCTCTGTCTCCTATAATGTCTGAGTCTATTGCGTTGTTTGCCAAGTCCTTGTCTGTCTCTGTGAACCAGGTTATCTTGTTCCTGTGATTGTTTAATATTGTGAAGATCTGTTTAGTTAGTCGGGTGTTCTCCATTCTGTATATGTGTCCGTAGAATTGAAGTCTTCTTTTCCTGAATACGTCCGTTATTTTTTCTATTTTGAAATAAAGCTCTCCATTTGACCTCTGTTTATATTCCAACCCTGTGTTACTCTTTGGACCCAATATTTTCCGTAAAATCCTTCTCTCCAACTTTCCTATTTTCTCTACTTCCTGAGCTGTATGCAGTTTAAGTGTTTCCACCGCGTAGAGGACTGTTGGCCTAACTGCCGTTTGGTAGTGCCTTAGTTTAGTGTTTCAGGATAGAGATTTTTTGTTGTATATGTTTTTCGTGAAAAAGTATGCTTTTTCCAGTTTGAGTAATCTGTTTTCTAGTGCTATTTTATCGCTATTGTTTTGTGTTATCCACTCTCCCAGGTATTTAAAACTGTCGGTTTTGGTTATTGTATTCGTGTTTATCTTGAGATGGCTAGGGGCGCACTTGATGTTTGTCATGTATTGGGTCTTCTCAAACGCAATCCGTAGTCCAACTTTAGCCGCTTGTCTCTGGAGTTCCATTATTTGTTCTTTTGCATGTTCTATCGTGTCTGTGATTAGCGCCATATCATCAGCAAACGCCAAGCAATATATGACTATGTTATATTTTATATTATTTACGGTTTTTTCAGTTCTCTTCAGCCACACGCAGCTGAAGCGTCTTGTTACACAAAACTACCTAAACTAAGTACTTATGTACAACTACACGTACAGTACAGCCGGGAAACAGGAACTGAGAAGGTACAGAAAAAAACAATCTGATTCTCAAAACTTTTTTATTGAAATTTTAGTTAATATTGATTCATAACTCTGTTAAAAGCATAAGGGTAGATCTTAACCGATGAAACTTAAGACTATTTTCTTGACACCTGGAAAGAGTAAAAGGATATATCCATCAGAATTTCGAAATAGATTTTTCGCGTTTACCATACGTTTTATACATTTTGCACAGTTAAAATACGTTTTTATTCTTAATACGTATTTCAAATTTGTCTACTTATAACATCAGATTAAATTTACGTAACGGAAACAACATAGGTAACCTAACCTAACCTAACTTTGTAGATTCCCTGAAGATGCACTTTACAATGGAAAAGTATTTTATAACTTTACATAACTACATTGAAGGTTTTTGAGTATGAATATGACTGATAGCATTCTAAGAAATGCGTAAATTGTCGCATCTAACCTAAATTCACTTAAGTAATTCTTTTTTTCACATTTCCCCTCCATCCCTACCACTGGTCCCTCTGCTATCGTATAGATTCTGGAACATTACCAACTCTTTTATGTAACACACTTATTCAGTCTGTCCTTCCATTTAGTGGCAGTTCTGTCCCACTGATTGATTTATTGGAACCGAATATAAATTTAAAAAAATACAACAAAAGCATTTGTTTCGCAACATTAAAGTTTTCCTGGCAAAACGCCAAAGTGTTGAGGAAAAGCAATCGTGGAGCTTAAATAACTCGGTGAATCGAGAACAGATTAAGAAAAAACTTTATCTTATTTTTATTATTTTTACTTGAATTGCATTTTTTCAAATTTTCAAACAAAGAGCGAAAGAAGCCTAATTTAACCACGTTGAACTTAGTAAACTTATGTTTTTTAAGATGAAAATTATGAGATTATTAAATTCTTAGAAAATGAGGATAAAATAATCAAAATGTATAAAGTATATATTTATTGCATTTATAAATAACATTTTAGACATAATAAATAATAAAACAGTATTTCAACTTTCCAAAATTCATTATTTTCCTAAAAATCTAGTTTGGAAGCTATCGATGAAAAACCTACAAAATTTCTCATAATCGGTTAAAAAGATTTTGCTAAACTAAAGGTGTAACTGAGATCATTGAAATGAAGGAAATTTACAGTTCAAGAGTCAATCTTAAAAACATTAATGGTCTACTGCCAAATTCGTTTTTTATTTTACCAATCCGTGATATTTATTTCAAATTTTGTACACTGTTTTATAATTCCTTTCGTGGGGCTCAAATCTAACAGACCAATTTTGAGAAATTAAACAGACGTCGAAAAAACAGCAACCAATTGGGTACTTGAGGACTGTATATGAGTAGAAATTGATCAAATTTGTAGAAACCCATTTTGAGCATAGGCGATTTTTTTCATTCTGAAAGTTTTAAACGAAAAACGGTCTGGAAATAACTGACTTTTCAAAATGAAATAACAATCATGAATTTTTGGTAAAGGACACCTACATGGGAAATTTAGTTAAATGTGATCTATTCGTTTGATCTCCATCAATGTGCTTGCACCAATACACACACACACACACACACACACACACACACACACACACACACACACACACACACACACACACACACACACACACACACACACACACACACACACACACACACACACACACACACACACACACACACACACACACACACACACACACACACACACACACACACACACACACACACACACACACACACACACACACACACACACACACACACACACACACACACACACACACACACACACACACACACACACACACACACACACACACACACACACACACACACACACACACACACACACACACACACACACACACACACACACACACACACACACACACACACACACACACACACACACACACACACACACACACACACACACACACACACACACACACACACACACACACACACACACACACACACACACACACACACACACACACACACACACACACACACACACACACACACACACACACACACACACACACACACACACACACACACACACACACACACACACACACACACACACACACACACACACACACACACACACACACACACACACACACACACACACACACACACACACACACACACACACACACACACACACACACACACACACACACACACACACACACACACACACACACACACACACACACACACACACACACACACACACACACACACACACACACACACACACACACACACACACACACACACACACACACACACACACACACACACACACACACACACACACACACACACACACACACACACACACACACACACACACACACACACACACACACACACACACACACACACACACACACACACACACACACACACACACACACACACACACACACACACACACACACACACACACACACACACACACACACACACACACACACACACACACACACACACACACACACACACACACACACACACACACATACACACTCATACACACACATACACACACATAACACACATACACACCCACGCGCGCGCGCGCAAAAACCTCCTGTTTAGAAATCAGAATAAAATAAGCACTTGACAGATAACAAGAGAATTATCGTTTAGTTTTCTTCCAATCAAATATTTACCAAAAACCTGTGATTTCACTTCAATGTGCCCGCAAACGGAAGAAAAAGTATATAATATGAAGTACTTTGCATATTATTGTTTTTTATTATAATTTATTACTATAATAAATTAAAGTAAAAATTAAAATATAACACACTACAATTAGGAATGCAATATTTTCTTCTTTTTTTATAAAACAATAGAATATATATTATAAAGTTTCAAATTGTTTTCTGAATATATTATTATTTGATATTCCGAAACGTCTTTTTGTTTGTGTTTTTGTATTGAAACGACCCTGCGTAAAATGTGAATAAATTTCCACTGTTATTTTATGAAATAAATCGTTTTGTGACATTAATTAGTACCGTTAAAAAATAAATTTAGAAATTAAATACTGTATGTAATCCTGCAAGGGCTTATCAAATCTATTAGGCGATCGGTGCACATTTCACAAGTTTTTCTAGGCAATTTACAAAGAGATGAATACACGTTTCAGTTCAGTTAAGAACGTTTAACTCAAAACAAATATAATTTAACTCGTTAGTCTCACGGGCTTGAGAGTATTGTTGTTAAATTTATGATAGTTTCAAATTTAAGTCTAAAACTAATTTAAATAACTGAAACTTCTTATCCTCTGATTAGTGTTCGTGTTAGACATCCCTCGAGCAGCAGCAAATTGGCCTGAGAAGAAAATAACAAAGGAAAGTTAGTGAGCCAGAAGTGTTAATTTTTCAAAGTACTGCACTTGTTGAGTGACGTTGAAATCTTCATTTTTCTTGTTAAGAGTAGACTAAAAGAAAGAGGGAAAATTTATACTTCAAAATGACTGGTTCATCTATTTAATACCAAGAATATTACACGTGTATACGTGTATTTAGTGAGTTACATTATTTGTAATGTCATTATTATATATCATAATAATATACTCATTTCATTTTCGTGTTTTATTAAAATTATTGTGAATTAACAACGTACCATAAAGAAATAAAATAATTAAATAAAAATTGTAAAATTCTTATTGTACGAAAAATCTTAGGCCCCAAATTCCGTAACAACCAATTACTCCACATCAGTAATGAAACTCTTTACCAAAAAACTGAAACACTATCAGACACAATAAGAAAAAGGAGAATTGATTTTTATGGGCACATCCTCCGAATGGACAAAAATAGACTAACCAAAAAAATATTTGACTACTTTCGCAGTAGAAGAGCCAAATCACATTGGTTTAGAGAAACGGAGAAAGACATAACAGAACTGCAGATCACTGACACTATGCTCATGGACAAAACAGCCAAAACAATAACCAAGGACAAGAAGCAACGGTTCCAAGGCAAAGTCAAATCCAAGAGAACGATCCAAATCTCTGACGAAGAAAGAAAAGCAAGATCACAACGAATGAAGCAATACTGGGCTACTAGGAAGGCAGAGAACATTAAAAAGTGATTGATTTGGTGTACCCCAAAGTTGGGTGAAACTAATAAATAAGAAGAAGAATTGTAAAGTAAATTAAATTTATCTAGAAAGAAAACACGAAAAACTTAACACAAAAATTTGTTTTTTTTTTGCGGATAAATGTACAAGACTCGTAAACATTAATTCACAAAAAATTTACGTAAAATATTATTTATTTGTGTCATGCACAATTAAGTACCAATTAACATTGTACTGTTAATATTTTTATTATGTTCATTTTATTGTATATTGCAATCTTAAACAATAAGTTCAAATAAGTATTAAGCTAAACAGTGAAGTAGCTTATATTAATTGAAATTAATTTTTTTTTAACTTCAACCTAAATTTAACACAGTGAGAAATTTGACTGTAAAAGTACACATAAGACATAAAATATATATTAAACTTAAATCAATAAATCACGTCATTATGTTAACTCAAAAAAGTTACTTCGCTTTCTGCGTTGTCGGTAATTAATATTAAGAAAGGCTTCCATATTGACATGATTTTTCAGTCTTCTTTTAAGATTTTTTTTTGTGTTTAACGTCCGACTATTGTGCACACTTGGGCTAATGCAGACGATGGGATGATTTATAGCGTATGAAAATGCCAAGCCCTGGCCGGGAATCGAACCTGGGTCCTCGATGAATTTAAAAAGTGTTAAACTCCCACGTATAACCCTAAATTTGACAACCATACTTCCAAATAAGTTTAACACAAATTGCTACAATAACCTTTTGTTGTAAAGATTTAACTGCGATTTTCTCCCAACCAGCAATACAATTGATGAAATTTTTTATCTTCATTGTACTACTAATAAATAGGACATAAATAAATACAGAAATATATTTGTATGGACTTCATCAGTGTTGAAAGTTCACAAACATACAAATTAATTTTGCTTTAATAGCCAGTTACTATAATATATAGATCTTTTTTGTATGAATTTCAGAGTTTCTAGTTACTATAATATCTAGATCTTTTTTGTATGAATTTCAGAGTTTCTAGTTACTATAATATATGGATCTTTTTTGTATGAATTTCAGAGTTTCTAGTTACTATAATATATAGATCTTTTTTGTATAAATTTCAGAGTTTCTAGTTACTATAATATATAGATCTTTTTTGTATGAATTTCAGAGTTTCTAGTTACTATAATATATAGATCTTTTTTGTATAAATTTCAGAGTTTCTAGTTACTATAATATATAGATCTTTTTTGTATGAATTTCAGAGTTTCTAGTTGAGTTCAGCGAATGCATTTACAGAAGCGCTGTGGCACAGTGAAAGCGGGAATCTTGTGCGAAGGATTGAATATTGCTCTTTCCGTTGTTTTTGTGTGCGTTACGTCGATTTCCTGTCTACATTTACTTTCTAGCTCGTAAAAGTAAAGAAGTTACACCACAAAAACACGAATGAATTCACATCACATACGTTAAGTCTGATAAAAACCAGATCAGCTGTTTCATAGGACAGATTGATCCGTGACCTACTTTAATAGTTAAATGCGCTATAATTTCCGAGCTACTATTGATCTTTTTAAATATTTCAATACTGTTAATAATTTGTAGGTAATATAAGTAGGCATTATTAATTCCCTTTTTCAATTTTAATTCATTACATACCTCCTACGCGTAATCTACATAATCTATCTACATAACACTTAATGTGTTTGATGCTTGTACTACATACAAGTCTAGAATTTTATTCAAGCTTGAAGAAAGGTAACACACATGACTTTCAAAATAAAAGGATCATTACTGTCTTCATTCCCGATTGTTAATAACCATTACAACTTACAGATAAGCTCACGTTTATCACATCGTCACTGGAGGGGGAGTTAGTGCCTGCAAAATTACTTCATAACGCGTCGATGCAATGCTCAGGGCTTAGGGCTCATCTTATCTCTCGCGAACAGTAAATGGTTTCCATTCAGTAAGTTTTAATTATTGTTAAAAATAACAAACACTTAACTTGATATCTGCACGATATAATTTGAAAACAATAATTTATAGAAAATTCAGACTGGAACTATTGTTTATAACGTAAACAAAACATCTCAAAAAGAAAATATGCATCGTGGAGACATCAAATACAGTATAAATTTACCTACTACAAATTTAATGTATAATTTTACTGTGTACAAAATGTTGCTTTGATAATGGTGACAGTTGAACAATAAAATCACAAAATATCACCAGTAAATCATAATTCAAACAACTTTCTACAGAAATTAAGTACAACTTATTGTTAACACACTTTTGAAGCACGCCCCTTGGTATGTGAGAAATGAAAACATACATAAGGACCTAGGTGTTGAATCTGTTCATGAAGTCATTAAAAAGCTCTCGGTTAAGCATTATTGCAGGTTAGAACAGCATAATAATACAGAGATTGTCCAACTACTATGCCGCAGTGACATCACAAGAAGGCTGAAGGACCAAGCCAATTGACCTCTCCAGGCTGTAAACACATTGGGACCAGCCGTCGGACTGCACCCCAGCACACAGTGAACACAATGCTAAAAAAAAATTACTAGATGGGGCACGCCTCAGTTGTAATTAAAAAAAAAAACTTTTGAAGCTAAGCTTTTAATATTAGCTTTGGCGAGAGTAATAGAAAAAAGTATCCTGAACGTTTTCAATGTAACGGAAATATGAAACGAAAACAAGCAAACGAATTTTGTCTCTCTATTTCTTCCTCCTTTTCGATAACAGTATACGCGTATTACGTTCTGCTGCTTTGGTTTCGGTATTTTTCCTTAGTTGAAGAACACGTGTACGTTGTAACCGTTTATAATACATTCGAAATTAATACAAACGTCTGTAATAATAGTTGTTCATATTTTTAGTTTTCAACAACATGTCCTAAAACTTATTATAGCCTATCAGCTGTTCAATTAATTAAATCAGCTGATCGTTACGAATTAAAATAAAACAGCTGATCTTTTACTATTGCCACAGTAAATAATATCTAAGCTAGGTTCACGTATTTATTTATTTAAACGAAACAAGATATTTGTAAATAAATCTTCACATTGATTACATTATCAGCAAAGATGTCATTAACGAAAGCTTCGCTTCTGTCGGTAACTCCCCGAGTTCCACACGTGCAATTTTTTAATATTTACAACTGAAAATGAACTGCTCTAATACTGTGCTCCTGAAAGGAGGCATTGTTTTTTGAAGTGTATAAAAAAGTAAATGTTGAAATTTCGCATTGAACAATCCGCTCGCAGTGGGAATCGTAAACTGCTTTGACAGCGGTAAAGCCTGATTCGAATAGAGATATGGAAGTGGGAAAATAATTGCAACTTTTACCCGCAACACCATTGAATAGTGCTACACAATCGTGCTACACATTATTTTTTTTTTTTTTTTTTAATCACACCTACAAACAAAACATCATTCAGTAAAAGGTACACGGGGTAAAAAAATAATGTTTTCGTTAATTAAAATTAAGATTATCCAATAATTGTACAACAACTAATTGAAAATTACTAATAATTAAAATGTATATCACCGTTATCAGATATATAAAACATTGTTCATATCTCTCTCTCTCTTTCTCTCTCTTTCTCTCTCTCTCTCTTTCAATTTAAAATTGATTCTCTCAAGAGTATTCGATAATTTTTTTGATTAGGATTATATACCGATTCTACCCGTCAGTGGTCATCAACTCACCTCATAAAGGCTACCGCGGTTTCGAAACTCTATAGTTTCATCTTCAGGCCATACAAAATGTTAAATCCCTCTGTCGAGGTCGTCACAAAGTCAAACAAAACATTAAAACATACATCACAAACTGAGCACAATTACACATTTAAAATATTCATCATTAAATTTGGCTTGGCCAAGCTACACACGCGACTCGTACGTCGTTACATTCCCGACTGCGTGTTAGTAACCGCGGAGGTGACGCATAAGCACTTTCCCAACCTACAACAGTGCAAATAACTGGTGTACCAACTGGTCACGACTAATGAAAGAAGAGGATCTGGTTAAAATAGCAAGTTTATACCGCGATAGGGAACTTTTATTGGAAGAAGAAAAAGAAAATATCAACGAGGCGCTTATAGTTAAGAGAAACTTCCCAAATATAACCATGCCATTAAATGAATACCAATTCCTGCAATAAATTAATGCACAGAGGAAGTGCATTTCAGATACTTCGACGCACAAAAACAACGACCGTTAGACATGTACGAAGAACTGCCAGTCACAAATATATTTACAACTACAGCGTCAAACCAAAAATTGAAGCGAATATCCAAGATAATGTTACTAAAGGCCATATCAACTATTATACGTTCGACATGCAATGTCTAACGGTACTATTTTTAACAAAATATTTTTTTTTTTTTTTTTATTTTTTTATTTAACATAATTACAACTAGGCAATAAAGCCTATCCAGCAATATACATTTAATAGTAATGTCACTGTTTGTTGAAGTAACACCCACTGATGGACTCCTGATGAACACACACTCTGTTCATGTGTGATTAGTTATACACTCTCACTGCAAAGTTCCAAAGGCTTCGTCCTTTTCAAGCGACGGATCTCGCCAGAGTTGTCTAATAAGCAAGCTATTTCCTTGTTATCGTGATGTATAAGTCTTTGCTTGTGTTTCTCTGCAAATCTTTTGATTTCTTCTGAGACAGTTTTCATCCTAAGGTCCCTATGAAGACTGTCATTGCGAACGAACCACGGAGCCCTTACAATACTTCGCAGGACTTTATTCTGGAAAGTTTGAATTACTGTTACATTTGTATTTTTTGTGCAGCCCCACAGAGCTGGATTCCATAGGTCCACACCGGCTTCAGTATTTGCTTGTATAGAAGCAGTTTATTTTGTAGGTCTAAATCTGAGTTTCTCCCTATCAACCAGTTAATTTTCCTAAATTGCATGTTTAATTCAACCTTTTTCTTTTTGACATGTTCTTTCCAGTGGAGCTTTGCATCCTGTGTCATCCCCAAGTATTTAGCAGAATTTTCTGGAGTTACTACATGGTTATTAATTATAAGTGGAATTGGGTTGATTTTTCTATTTGTAAAGTTGACATAGGTTGATTTGGATTCATTTAGTTTTAATCTCCATTTCTTCATCCAAATGCAAACTAACAAAATATTGAATCATAGGAATGGATACGATACGACTTTTGAAGATAGAAATTAACATTGATATTGGTAAAGACGAACGCAAACATTATCAAAGTTTGGGGAGATTACCAAAGCAGAGATTCAATATAACAACCTACTACGATGTTGACAAAACATCTGAAGAAGGTGACGAGGTACAAAATGTACAAAATTGAAAGATTAAATAAGGGTAGAATTTTAATTACAAACGAAACAATTAGGATATTCGATGGACGCGCACAGTTCACAACGAACCAAAAAGCTAATAGAACTTATTACAAAATACGACGCCATATTCTACGAACATTCAGGGAGGTGAAATGTACACCAACACAAGATCAATATGAAGAAACCGCAGAACTACAGAGCCCAAACGTGCCCAAAACCGATTAAACTACAGGATGTTACCTTTGGCTTACAACACTTGGCTTACTAGGGTTTGCATTATGAGCTCATCATATATTTACTGTTGGAATAGATGTTGACACACGAGCATATTTTACATCACCAACAATAAGCATTGCAATTCCAACAGGAATTAAATTTTTTAGATGATTAGCAACACTATACGGAATGCCAATGAATATCAACATCAATTATATGAGCAATTGGATTCGTATTTTCATTTACCATCGGAGGGCTAACAGGAGTAATCTTAGCTCATTCATCAATCGATATTATCTTGCACGATACATATTACGTAGTAGCTCATTTTCATTATGTCTTAACAATGGGTGCAGTATTTGCCATTCTAGGAAGATTGATTCAATGATACCCATTATTCAATTGGCGGTTCTGAAGAAATATTATCAAAAACATATGTGATGAAATAGTACATTCCTATCCTGTTTACGTGTATTTTTATAACACAGTGAGCACCATGATTTTTCTGAATTGTGATCTGCCCAAGATATCTGCTGCCCCTTAAAGTTCTCCTTGAAGGATCTTTCTTTTATTTGTTTTACTCTTGATAGCCTTGAAATTTGTATTAAAGATTCAATTCGATTTAAAATTCAATCTGTCCACAACCGAGTAGTTTGGTTACAAAAGCCGCTCAGTTACAAATTGGTCAGGTGTTTCCAGACTACTTGACAAAAACAATGCTGTTTCACTTTAGCGTTTGCATAAAGTTGTATTTATGTAAAGAAATTAATTTAAAGGAATATCTAAACACTACTCTGCACTTGGCTGAGCATCATCAAAAATATTTTAAATACAATGAAACGTTCTGTAAATTGTTTCTAGATGGTTGTTACATGTTGACTCTGTGTTTATTGAGTTCGTATATAGCTGAATCTACTGTTAATAAAATCTTGTAACTGTTGTATTACAAAGTAAACTGTTTAAATCTTGTTTTCTGTGTGTTAGAACACATCTATTACGAGGGTTGATCAAATATAATCGAAGACTGATTTTTAAAAAAAAATATTGCTTACTTACAAATTATTCTTGATACAACTTATTTTTCTACATAGTCTCCCGCACGAGTAACACATTTTTCCCACCGGATTGGAAGTTTTTTAATTCCATCTTCGTAAAAAGTTCTCGGGCGTTCATTGAGCCATTGGAGCACGAAGGTCTCCACCGGAGAATCGTCTTCAAAACGCTGGCCTCCAAGCGCCTCTTTGAGTGGCCCAAACAGGTGATAGTCGCAGGGTGATAAGTCTGGACTGTATGGGGGATGTTCCATTGGTTCCCAGCCAATTTGATCGAGTTTAAGCCTCGTAGCGTTCGCCGAATGTGGTCGGGCATTATCATGAAGAAGAATGACGTTTCTCGCCGGTTTAGATTTCCTTTTCCTAAGAAAAGACTGTTTTGCGGCCTCTAAAACATCGCAATAATATTGTGCATTTATTGTGCGTCGTTGATGGAGGAAATCGACGTGAAAGGCGCCTTGATTGTCGAAAAATACAGTGGCCATTACCTTCCCGGCCGACGATCGTGATTTGACCTTCAGGTTTTCTACTGCTTCCCGTCCTTCGGCGAATTCCTTGTGCCAAGCAAAAACGCGAGCTCTTGACAGGGTCCTGTCCCCGTATTGAGCCGTCAATCTACGAAAGATTTCAGTCGGATTGACCCCCTCCTTGGCCAAAAACTTAATAATAATTCTCTGCTCCACGGAAACGTGCACTTCACTCTCACTCATTGTATAGTTTTATACTGAAGGGTCCGAACGGAAATGTTGCCCGTCTACGCCCGTCCCAAACCTCCCAGGCTACCTGAAACCCCACCCTTTAGAGTTCAATGTCCAACGGAAAAGTTTTTAGAAAGTCAGTCTCGTTTATATTTGATCAACCCTCGTAGTTAACAAAATATCAAGAATAGCTTATAAAGTAACGCAATGTGTACACAAGTGGTGTCAATGGTTCCTTGAAACTGATAGATGCAGTTCGTCTTATAGTCTACCTGACACAGTACTCCCTTTACAAGGCTGATCTAATTATTTGTACCTACCTGAGAACTAACACGCTATCTCATACATCGCTATTACCACTAATGATTACGGGTAGTAACCTTCAATCAGCTGGTCTTAATTGTTGCATGCATCATATGTTCCAAGCACATTTAAATTAATTGCAATTATTAATTAATAGCACGTAATTAAGCAGTTGACGTGATTAAAGCGAGTTTCTTCTAATATCAAATAACACTAGGTAAATACATGAAGTCAAACGTGGCACAAACACTGAATTTGGTAACGGCTTGGATAAGTTAGCTAAGCGATAAAATTTTTAACGACTATCGCATTTTCTTCAATCATACGTTATTTTAGATGTTTTTAAATATTTAATTTAAGCATCGTTAGAATCCGCATAAAAAGCATTTTTAATATTCAACTTTTCGAATACGCTGAATACAAAAAGAAATGAACCTTGACCACTAACGGTATTTTCTTAGGTCAACATCTCACGTTACTCTTTATAAAGGTGAGACTTTAATTTAAAGGTTTATTTAACTTAAAGGTGAGACGATAATTTAAGCATCGTTAGAATCTGCATAAAAAAGCATTTTTAATATTCAACTTTTCGAATACGCTGAATACGAAAAGAAATGAACCTTGACCACTAACGGTATTTTCTTAGGTCAACATCTTACGTTACTCTTTATAAAGATGAGACTAGTCTACTTTGAATTAAGTTGCAAGTTCGAGCCTGCCATGAACTAGTGATAATGATTTCATTCTCTAAACGAAAAAGAAGTATGTTTAATCGACTATCAATTATGTAAAAATTAGAATTTTACTGCTCAAAAACCTGATAACAAAGTTTATCTTTATGGAGATAATTAATCTTAAAACATAACATAAATTAATCTCACATAACTTGTGAGATTTTTCTAAAAGTTTTACGCGGTTATTGTATTCGAAACGACAGTTGGTTAATCACAATTTTACAGTCAATATCAGATCGAATTTTAAACAAATTGTGTTTAAAATACTTCAAATAAATACTTATTTCAAGATAGCGTAAGACTTTTTATCGTGTTTTTATTAAGTCACTATGGGTTTTGTCCGGGTAGAATTTTGCAATCGATTTTAAAATAACTTCCCGATGAGCTAGAAGTTTGAAATTTTGTATACAGCTCTAAACTCGATGACAATAGACTAATATTGGCTTATTTATAACATTGAACTGTGCCAAAGACACTATTACTGAAATTGTTTGGCCATTATTTCGGCATGATCAAATGTAAAATAACGACATTCCGTCTGTTTTCTTGCTATAGTAATGCTGTCGTTGTTTAGTACAAGCCAGGATGGCCGATTGGTCCAATGCGCCAGCTTTAAGCTCTGGTTCTCGGTTGGAAGCGTGGGTTCGAACCCAACACCTGACCAACTTTTTTTATAGCGTATTGGCAAGTTAAATAGAAACGTAATTTGTTTTTGTTGCGAAGCCTATATTTTTTACAAAACTTATGTGTTTTAAAAAGTATTTAAAGTTGCATTGATTTGTCAAGGATTTGGCAGTACGCTAATGTTCTAATTTTACCTTTGGAAATTCAGAGTTTACAGTAAATAAAAAAATATACGATAACGACATTCCGTCTTCTTGGTATTTTAAAAATAATTAACAAGACTAAAAAGTAAAAAATAATTATATAAATAAAAAAAACTTTTTTTAAAAATCACGTTTTCAAAATGGACTAAAAAGTATAAAATAAATTCTTATAAATCCATCAATCTATCGAGATTTATAAACATACAGATTCATAATCACACACAGATTGTCTTAAAAATTTGTGACAGTGAATTTTTATAGATATTAAAATACTTGTACAATTAAAAACAAAAAATATGAGGCGCTTATAAGCTAATAAATAGTAGTATTTACCTAATTTCATGCGTACCACGTTTTTTGTTTTTAATTGTACAAGTATTTTAATATCTATAAAAATTCACTGTCACAAATTTTTAAGACAAACTGTGTGTGATTATGACTCTGTATAGGTTTAAAAATCTCGATAGATTGATGGATTTATGAGAATTTATTTTATACTTTTTAGTCCATTTTAAAAACGTGATTTAAAAAAAAAGTTTTTTTTTATTTATATAATTATTTATAATTATATGTTTGTTAAAAAACCCAACTTGTTCAATCAATACTTCATAGTTTTAGTTTTAAGACAAACACAGTTCAACTCTATTGTTCATGAATCAGTCGTTCGAACTCTTCACTATCCTCCAATTATTTCATTGACTAAGCCAAGACCACCGCTAAGTGGATTAGATCTTCCACCGCCTGGAATCGATTGATTGATTTCCCGTGTTACTTAATCATTTTAAGGCTCTTTACTTAGTATGGTAATTTATTCACTTTCGGTGTCTCTTCATTACTCCGGCAAACAAAAGATTTTCACGATGACTTTATAACTACGTATTTTTATGAAAAACCTTAAGAACTTTCGAAACGATATGATAATTTTAACTCAATTTATTCTCATGTCATTCTGAAAGTCCATTAATCACTTTAAACTTCCACACTTCTGTTTCTGATGCTTCGGATTTCAACAATTTATACCGTTAAAAAAGTTCGTACAGGCGTTACCATAAATAATTAATGTTGATCGATAATTGATTTTTATTTTATTTTTTTACTAAAACTAAATTTCTGTAAAATGCAAACTGGCAATGCGATATAAATTAATTTTCCAGTGGAATTATACAACAATATAAAACTTGTCTAAGATCAACAATTATAATGCATGTTTGTAAGTTTTCGTATGGAACATCTGGAGACAATAAACACTCTGATACCACCCGAAGTGTTTACTTCAGTCTTGAAACTAAGTTTTTGTCCTTCGGCATTATTGCTGCGACGGACATATTAAAGTAATGCAGAACTAAATTCACTCGAGTAAATTTAATTTAATGAAAGTTGTCATAGCGAGTAAGAAATAAACAAAATATTTAATAAACATAATAACAATATCTAATATTATAAAATACTGCAATTTAAAAACTGGCAATAAAAAATAGAACGAACAAATTAAAGAAGGCCCTAAAGTTAACTTGGGGAACGTACAAGAAAAAGCCGCTTTCCATAAAGTCGAAAATCAGACATTATAATACGGTCACAAGACCGGAAGTGACTTATGCCGCGGAAATTTTATTTAATATAAGAAGCCGAAACAGAATAGAGGCGCTTCTAAAGGTGGAAAGAAAAATATTGAGAACCATGGTAGAAGGAACATACAGACTGCTGCCAAGTTCAGCCATCTATCTGGATAATGAACATCTGTTAGATAATATTAGAAAGAGGAGACTGGCTTTTTATGGACACCTAATAAGGCTACCATCAGAAGAAAGACTGACGAAGAAACTCCTAAATTACCAACTCAAAATGAAAGTTAAGAATGAGTGGCTCAAGAAAGTGGAACAGGATCTAAAAGAATTAGGGATAACGGAAGAACTTCTGAAAAAAGGAAGGGAAAAGCCAATCCTTAGGGATAAAAACACTAGATTAAAATTTAAAGAAGGAACAAAAAGAATTGCCTTTTACTAGGAGGAAGTTAGACTACAGAGATCTATAAAACTGAAAACGTATTGGGAGAATCTCAAAAACCTATTAGGACACATCCCTGCTAGCTCAACGGGAAAATCCGGCTTGAAGCTATAAATTGAATCAGCCCTAACTCATTAATTTGTTTCACCACCGCTATGTAGGCCTAACTTCAAATTACTGTTAATACTTAACCTCAAATTTATAATATAAAAAGGACAATTATTATCAAAGTGGAGGCTGCCTATTAAAAAAAACAGCTGTTTAATAAAAGCGGACATTGCTAAGGTGACTGTTTAGTTTACATACTTCTTTGCCAGTTATTTTGTTTCATTATTGCAACATAGCCACCGGACCACATATTTAAGTAATTAGGATTATGACCTATTCTTCCGTCAGTGGTCTATCCACTCACTTCGTAAAGGCTACCGCGGTTTCGAAACTCTATCGTTTCATCTTCAGGCCGTTATACAAAATGTTAAATCCCTCTGTCGAGGTCGTCACAAAGTCAAACAAAACATTAAAACATAAATCACAAACACTGAGCACAATTACACGTTTAAAATATTCACCATGAAATTCGGCTTGGAAAAGCTACACACGCGACTCGTACGTCGTTACATTCCAGACCGCGGAGTGTTCATCAGTGTACAATTTAGTTTACACTTAATTATAAAATAACAAATTTTACTCAAAATTGTGACTGATGAAGACTCCGCAGTCCGGAATGTAACGCCGTACGAGTCGCGTGTGTAGCTTTTCCAAGCCGAATTTCATGGTGAATATTTTAAACGTGTAATTGTGCTCAGTGTTTGTGATTTATGTTTTAATGTTTTGTTTGACTTTATGATGACCTCGACAGAGGGATTTAACATTTTGTATAACGGCCTGAAGATGAAGCGATAGTTTCGAAACCGCGGTAGCCTTTACGAGGTGAGTGGGTAGACCACTGACGGGAAGAATAGGTCATAATCCTGATTATTTTGTTTATCAAAGGATATCTTTTTCAAATCGTAATATTTTTTGAAGTTGGGCGTCAATATAGTTAAAAATACTGTCAAATGAAACCAAATACATTTATCGTCTCCTTTTATCACAAAAGTAATAAATAAAACAGAGCCATTTATGCATATTTCATAGTTCTTAATAATTTTAAAATGTTATTACTTTTCGTTTTTGAAAAAAAAACAGAGTTTTCAACAAGAATAACATAAAATAACATCGGCAAACGAAATTTGTATCAATTCTAAATATGGTATGGCACTGACATAAAGGGATTAATGCTCAAATACTTGAGGAAGTCTTGACACCAATTTGGACTTTCTTAATTAAGTTCATTAATTATTTTTATAGGATATTTGAGGTAAGACTTCATTTTATATTTAATATTTTGCCTAGGTTATTATTGTAATGTCTATAAAATCCAATACCTTCTAGCAAGTCCATTGAATCATGTATTTAATTTACGTATCACTGTAATATTGTTTCGAAAATGACGTATGAGTGTTGGTTAAAAAACCAACACAGGATATAATATTTACACAGGATATAATAAAAATTATATCCTGTGTAAATACGGATACTGCTGTTTTTTATTTTTTTTTCTGCTTGGCGTATGTTCTTTTAAATCTTTCTTCAATTGTTCTACCGTATTGTCCAATGTAATGTTGTTTTTTCACAATACATAAAGACGCATAATTATGTTATTTCACATTACATTACATGTTTCATATAGCTTTATTTTTGGCTAAAATACACTTAAAGAAAATTTTAGGCCTATCAGTTATAAGCGTAATTTATACTGAACCTAATTATAAATTTTTACGTTGCCATGTTGTACGTTTAATAATATTTAATTTGGCATTCATAAAACATCTTTGTTCATAAATATTTATGTTTTATAGTTTTTTTATTTAAAAAAAATAATTTTAAACGTATTTTTAAGGTATGCAAACGGTTACAGGTTTTTTTTAATTCAAGATTTTTTCGGAAGACTTGTGTCTCGTGGTACACAATATTAGGGTAGAATGCGCATTATTCGATATCCGTCTTCTATAAAATTGATTATAATAAATTTCAAATAGCAAAATTTCCCAGTTATGTCCAAAGTAAACATCTTAAATGTACCACTTTTTGAGTTCATTTTTCATTGTTTATTATTTAAATTTACCTCCATTCATCATATTTACATTTAGCAGTCAGTAATTTCGTTTTAATCTGTAAACGTTTATCCTAATATACTCACCTAATTGCCCAAAGAAATTCCTTTCATTAAATAATAAAAGAGGTTGAATTAAAGAGAAGAGAACATCTTGGGGCGGTTATTTAATTTAATTACCTGTAAGAAATATTATCTAAAGACCAATTTCCTAGGAAAAGTCTTTTATGTAGAAAAATAAAAATGTAAGATAATTCAGTTTTAATGAGGCATAGGTTCACGTCATTAAAGTTGACTTGTTGATATAGCCTTTGATCCTCTTGAGCACCTTAAGCACTCAACTTTAGCCACTATTTTTACTGAAACGTCAGAAAGTAAGTAATGCTCCTGTGTGAATAATTAAAAGCTAACTAAAACATCAAAGCCTCGATACACAAGTCCTTTATCGATCTTGTGCCACAAAAACGTCAGCAATATATTAACATATACATGTTTTAATACTCAATCAATTATAATTTCATTGTGTTGGATATGTTGCGATCTTTTTTCTATAAAAACCTGACATTTTCAGTTTATATTACTTTTTACGAGAGACTCCGTAACCGTACCTTACAAATTTGAGATAAAATCTAGATTTTAAGAAAGCCACTTTTGTAGCTCGTAAAATCTTAATGTTTAAAACGATCGAAACAAATATGTTTTTTACATATATTTATTTAAAGCCGTTACTATACAGTTCTTTTTTTTATTATTTATTATTATTTTTTTATTATTTATTATTTTCAATATGATTGGCAAATATAATAATACACCAATGTCAAATTGCATATATTATTATATTTAGCACTTTTCTTGCTGTTATATATTACTACTTCTAAACAGCTGATTTAGCACATCTGTTGCTTCAGTATCATTTCAATTGAGGCTATGTAAAAATTCAATTTTTAAATAAAATTTACAATAAAATTATTGCGGAAAAATCTTAGGCACCAAATTCCGTAACAACCAATTACTCCACATCAGTAATGAAACTCTTTACCAAAAAACTGAAACACTATCAGACACAATAAGAAAAAGGAGAATTGATTTTTATGGGCACATCCTCCGAATGAACAAAAATAGACTGACCAAAAAAATATTTGACTACTTTCGCAATAGAAGAGCCAAACCACTTTGGTTTAGAGAAACAGAGAAAGACATAACAGAACTGCAGATCACAGACACTATGCTCATGGACAGAACAGCCAAAACAATAACCAAGGATAAGAAACAACGGTTCCAAGGCAAAGTCAAATCCAAGCGAACGATCCAAATCTCTGACGAAGGAAGAAAAGCAAAATCACAACGAATGAAGCAATACTGGGCTACGAGAAAGGCACAGAACATTAAAAAGTGATTGATTTGGTGTACCCCAAAGTTGGGAGAAACAAATAAAGAAGAAAATTATTGCATGTAAAAAAATATAATTGTGACTAATTCTAAACATATGATATCACACAACAGCTGTTGCGTCTACATAACTTGAATTGAGGTTATGTTAAAAATTCAATTTCTAAATAAAATGGACAATAGCATTATTTAGAAAAATATGTTTTAAATGAAGAACAAATATTAAGAAAAATTTAACGAGAAAGACGACGAAGATTAGAAAATAAATTAAAACAAAAAAATAAAATTAAGGATGAAAATGTTACAGTTTTTTAAGTATTTGAATAGATGACATTTTGAAACAGATGAACGATTTTTCTGAGTAAAGGACTTTAAAATGTAAACACTGTCTTCTTGTAGTGTGTAGTGTGTTGTGTGATGATGTAGTATGGCAGAACGTGAACAACAAAAGAGATATTTTATCTATAAATTATTTGAAAGAATATCTAAATGACTGTTCTGACTAGAACATTCTGTACGGATTCTGTAGGCCTATTATAGGTTCATTTTGACTCAAGAATAAAGTTATTATGAATTTTTTTCAAATTTTACTTACAGTTCTGATGTTTATAACAGTTTCCAAAATTATTGTTATTTACTAAAACAGTATAATAACTATTTTGTTTTTAAATGTTTTTTTTTTAAGTTTTTAGGTGAATTATTTGAAATAATGTTTATGTTAATTGTTATTATTTTTGAGTTTATTTTTTAAAAATTGTAATACTGTATTGTTGATATATATATATATATATATATATATATATATATATATATATATTATTATTATCTGCGTATAGACCCTGTTGGATCACGCAAAGCACTCTAACTCATGTCTTGCTCCTTTTAATCCTCCACACCTCCCTCATCCTGTCCCCATAGATCCTCTTCCCTCTTTGGGATTTCATTCTCTGGGACCTTCCAACCGAGCATCTTTCTCCTGTATGCGTTCCTGACTTCAATGTCTGTTGAGTCTATTTCTGCGTCGTGTAGGTCTATTCTGACTTGTGCGATCCACGACGTTGTTGATTTGACACCTTGTATATACTTAAGGATTCTGTTGGCAAGTCTCGTTGTTGGGAGTCTACTGATGTGTCCATAGAACCGAAGCTTCCTTCTTCTGATATCTGCTGCCAGGTTCGATATCTTCTCTGTGGCTCCCGGGAGTGCAACCTGTATTCATCTTCTGTTAATCTCGGGCCAAGGATCTTCCTAAAGATTTTGCGTTCTTCCTTCAAAATATCCTCCATGGTAGCTTTTGTGTGCAGTGCTAGCGTCTCGCTTGCATATAATACCTCCGGTTTTATGACTGTGTTGTAGTGTCTGATTTTTTTTGTGCGTCGACATACATCTCTTATTATATATATATATATATATATATATATATATATATATATATATATATATGTGTGTGTGTGTGTGTGTGTGTGTGTGTGTGTGTGTGTGTGTGTATTTTAACGACCATTAAAAAAAAGATCAGAACCGGGGTTTACTTCAAGGTCCATGGTTTTGTGTCTTACCACGATGGTCAGTCTGATTTTCCAATAGGATTATAGCTAATAAAACTTGGTAACTGGTACCTTTGAGTTGTTTGTTTCATCTACCGTCAACAATTGATGTAGGCCACATGTTTATAAACGTGATCATGCCTATACCAACTTCCAATATCTAAGAGCCTTGCCATGTGATTCACAGTGAAATTACGGGACTTCTTGCTACTAGTCAAGTCATAACACACTGTGCACTACAAAGTGTCCACAAACATTTAATATTAGTAATTATAAATTAAGTACGATTTTGAAAAGAAAAACACTAAAATTAAAAAAAAACTACTGGCAATGTGCTTTTAACTTACTAACACTTAATTTTGCAAACTCGGTATCCCCACATTGAAGTAACTCCAACATACCTGTAAGTAAAAAAATATTACATTTACTATTTACAATTACATATATATTTTATTTGTTAAAGTTGAATATTTTTAAAACAAAATAACACTGACTGTATAGTAACAGCAATTGATATGTTTAACATTGAAGGCGACATGTTTAAATTTTTCAGATTTTATTAAGAAATTAAGAAAAATTCTCACAATATACGCCTTCACAAAAAATTCTATTTTCCAATGTTTCTCAAGCAAAGCGGGATCAACTACAGGGTTTTTTTTTTTTTTTTTTTTTTTTTTTTTTACTTCCGACTATTTTGCACACTTGGGCTAATGCAGATGATGGGATGATTTATAGCGTATGAAAATGCCAAGCCCCGGCCGAGAATCGAACCCGAGTCCTCGGGGTGAAAGCCTAGTACGCTACCAACTAGGCCACCGAGAAATAATTGAAAGTGCAAGAATAACCATTATGGGTACAATACGAAAAAACATTTTCTGAACACTACGTTTCCGTTCCAGTTAAGGCACTCCTGGAGCCTCGCTTGAACGTTTTGCATGACCTCTCGCAGCACGTTGACTGGTATTACCGCAATCTAGTCTACAATTCGTTGTTTTGAGGGCTTGGATGGTTGTGGGTCTGCTTGAAACACTTTTGTTTTTAGGTATCCCCATAAAACAAAAACAGGTAACCTTCCCCAGATTTGTCACTTATTCCAAAGCGAGCCGCCTCGGTGGCTAGTTGATAGCGTATTGGGCTTTCACTCCGAGGACCCGGGTTCGATTCCCGGCCAGGGCTTGGCATTTTCATACGCTATAAATCATCCCATCGTCTTCATTAGCCCAAGTGTGCACAATAGTCCTACGTTAAACACAAAAAAAAATCCAAAGCGAAGGGCATGTTGTTTTGCTGATCTTCTAACATAGTCGGTAGGACTTCTAACATAGTCGGTAGGACTTCTAACATAGTCGGTAGGACTTCTAACATAGTCGGTAGGACTTCTAACATAGTCGGTAGGTTTTCTAACATAGTCGGTAGGACTTCTAACATAGTCGGTAGGACTTCTAACATAGTCGGTAGGACTTCTAACATAGTCGGTAGGTTTTCTAACATAGTCGGTAGGACTTCTAACATAGTCAGTAGGACTTCTAACATAGTCGGTAGGACTTCTAACATAGTCAGTAGGACTTCTAACATAGTCAGTAGGACTTCTAACATAGTCGGTAGGACTTCTAACATAGTCAGGTAGGACTTCTAACATAGTCAGTAGGACTTCTAACATAGTCGGTAGGACTTCTAACATAGTCAGTAGGACTTCTAACATAGTCAGTAGGACTTCTAACATAGTTTGTAGGACTTCTAACATAGTCGGTAGGACTTCTAACATAGTCGGTAGGACTTCTAACATAGTCGGTAGGACTTCTAACATAGTCGGTAGGGTTTGTAGGACTTCTAACATAGTTTGTAGGACTTCTAACATAGTCAGTAGGACTTCTAACATAGTTTGTAGGACTTCTAACATAGTTTGTAGGACTTCTAACATAGTCAGTAGGACTTCTAACATAGTCGGTAGGACTTCTAACATAGTCAGTTTGGTAGGACTTCTAACATAGTCGGTAGGACTTCTAACATAGTCGGTAGGACTTCTAACATAGTCGGTAGGACTTCTAACATAGTCGGTAGGACTTCTAACATAGTCGGTAGGACTTCTAACATAGTCGGTAGGACTTCTAACATAGTCGGTAGGACTTCTAACATAGTCGGTAGGACTTCTAACATAGTCGGTAGGACTTCTAACATAGTCGGTAGGACTTCTAACATAGTCGGTAGGACTTCTAACATAGTCGGTAGGTTTTCTAACATAGCCTATTGAACAGTTGCGATGTTTTCAGGTGTTCGAACAGTTTTTACACTCCAGCCTTTTTTTTACACGTTGATCCCGTTTACTCGAGGTTGTTTATCCATGTTCGAATTGCATTATCTGACGGAACTGGCTGGTTACGCGCTATGTTAAAATGACGTCGGAAAACACGTCGAGTTTGCACAAAACTTTTGCCATTTTGATAATAAGCTTTCACCGCGTAGCCATTGCATTATGAATTTGTTATGTTTAAACAACTTATTTTCTATCATTTTCAATAAAAAAGTTAAACCGCAAATTATAAACCACTTTTTGTTGCTCCTATTGAACAGTTGCGATGTTTTCAGGTGTTCGAACAGTTTTTACACTCCAGCCTTTTTTTTACACGTTGATCCCGTTTACTCGAGGTTGTTTATCCATGTTCGAATTGCATTATCTGACGGAACTGGCTGGTTACGCGGTATGTTAAAATGACGTCGGAAAGCACGTCGAGTTTGTATAAAACTTTTTTTGACAATATGCCATTTTGATAATATGCTTTCACCGCGTAGCCGCGTTACTCAACCGTGCAACGATCCATTAAAACTAAATGGTAGATTGTGCATGTGGTAGTGGTGGGTCAGAAAACACCAAACTGTTAAAAAAACTGCTTTTCTATATAGACAAACAAACTGCTTTTTCAAAAGGAAACAAGCAGTTTGATTTGGACTGGTTCGTGATTTGTTAAACAAGGAACAGCTGTTGGGACTTCCTACCACCCACTTCTATTCGAACGTTGCCGCAAGCGCTAAAACTTTTTTCCTGCTGTTTTCCTGCTAGCTGCTTTTCTTCAACCTTGTTTTATGCTTTTTCCCTTTATTTCAAAGTTTCTTGTTGCTTGTTGCTTGTAGTGAAGTAAGAACTGTTTGAGCGTTGTCAACGTTTATCTCTATTTTGTTGCGAGTTGTTTGAAAGTTTTAAATGTAAAATTTGTTGTTCATACATTTTTTTAAATTGTAAAATCAGCCATAATTTTGTTTTATATTAGTTTTTCTCCGTAGTTTACATTGTGTTTAGAACCTTAAAAATATTTAGTGGACAATTTTGAACGTTTTCTTTTACTTTTTTTTATGTTTTTAGAATTAAGTGCATAGTTATTAATTATTTATTGGATGTGTGGACTTTTTAAAATTCACAATATCTACTCTTGTATATATCTTGAATAGTTTTAGGTTATTTTAGTACTTTTTCTAAAATTTTCTTTAAAAACATTTGTTTTGTTAAATATGTTATTACAATGAAGTTTATATTTTTTCTGTGTTGAAAAATGGAAAACTTATTTTTTTGCTAATGCTAATGTTAATAACCTATCATTAACCTATAATAACCTGATGTTAATAACCTATAATTTTGTAACTATATAGAGCTAATTTTATTTAAACACATTTGGCCTATGTTCTTATTACTATATTGTACTTATTAAGGTTACTTTTTTTAGTGTTGAAAAGTGAAAACCTACTTTCTCCCAAATAAAAATATGACAATAACATCTCACATTTTGTAAATACATAACGTAATTTTATTTAAACGTACTTTTTATATTTATTATCAATCATCAATATTTTTTAATAAACTCAAATTATTCTAAATTGTTTGCATTTCAGTAAATATGCAAAGGCTATTTAATTTTTAAGTAAAAAAAAAGAATGCTTCTATTAGAAATTCATTGCATTTTGTAAATATAAAATGGCTTACATAATTATTACATTTTGAGAATGTACTTTAATTATTACTACACTTATAAGGATTATTTTTTTCTAAATGCTTTACACCCAAAAACAGTTAATGGTGGTAATGGGAATGAAAAAGTAGTCTTAGAAAACTGATCGTTTGTGCTTTATGTTTTAGCTGCTAATACAACTTCGAGTTTCAGTTTTCTAAACCTGTTTTTTTCCCACTGTTTTAAAAAGCATCTTTTTTTCCTCAACAAACAGTTTGTTGACTTTTTGTAAAAATAGCAGAAACGCCCACCCTTAGCATGTGGTGACGCGCCATTAACCATCCCCAACTTTGTCTCAAGGCCGCCTACAATCATCCCGTTTCTGCGGACCTTACATAAACATATTTTGAAGTGAGAGTAAATCTATCGCAATCCCACTAACCGAAGCTTTAAAAATCAAATTTCAAACTGATATGTCAACCTAAAATTAAAGAATAAAAACTCATATTGTTTCAACAGGCTAACTTTTTTTTAAATTGCGGCCATTCCAACTCAAAAATCATTACTGTTTTCATACACTATTTTGAAAATCTAACATTTAACATTCAAATTTTCATGAGTACAAGTATTAAATTTTCAAATTTCATTGAAAGAACCAAAATTAATCTGTCGGGCAACAGTAATAATTCAATATCAATTAAAACTTAAAATGGTAACTTAGGCAGATTTTATCGGTGATTGTGACGCTTAAGTAAAATTTTCAAAAAAATTGTAAACTTGAGTTAAATTTAGAAATTCATTTTCCAAATGTCAGCTAAACAAGACATCTGCGATACGCGATTGCCTTCATTATACCAAAGATCAACCAAACTTCAATATTCCAGCTCCTGGGAAATTCAGTAAAAGTGTACTGTAGCCTCCGCGTCAAAGCCTACGTAACTGGATTATCTTCGGCTCATGCGTCTGGAATCTCGCCGAAGTGGATTAGTTTCTGACTGCCCGGCAATCTCTAGATTGATTTCTTCTGTTCTTTGTATTTCATTCATGCGTTCAATTTAATCCGTCTTTAAGCTCACATTATAACGATAGAAGTCAAAAGTAATTACAGTTTAGGTTGTATTTAAAGTGAAAAACGTGCTACGAAATTGCCCCTAACGGAATTTTATCATTGTTCTTTTACTTATCAATTCGAAGAGAAGGATACAATTAAAACTGATATTTAAAGCGTCTGAGATGATAAAAATTAAGTATTGAAAACAATACCATTAAAAACTGATACAAAATTGCCCCTAACGGAATTTTATCATTGTTCTTTTACTTATCAATCCGAAGAGAAGGATACAATTAAAACTGATATTTAGAGCGTCTGAGATGATAAAAATTAAGTATTGAAAACAATAACTTAAAAAACTGATACAAAATTGCCCCTAACGGAATTTTATCATTGTTCTTTTACTTATCAATCCGAAGAGAAGGATACAATTAAAACTGATATTTAGAGCGTCTGAGATGATAAAAATTAAGTATTGAAAACAATACCATTAAAAACTGATACAAAATTGCCCCTAACGGAATTTTATCATTGTTCTTTTACTTATCAATCCGAAGAGAAGGATACAATTAAAACTGATATTTAGAGCGTCTGAGATGATAAAAATTAAGTATTGAAAACTGATACAAAATTGCCCCTAACGGAATTTTATCATTGTTCTTTTACTTATCAATCCGAAGAGAAGGATACAATTAAAACTGATATTTAGAGCGTCTGAGATGATAAAAATTAAGTATTGAAAACAATACCATTAAAAACTGATACAAAATTGCCTCTAACGGAATTTTATCATTGTTCTTTTACTTATCAATCCGAAGAGAAGGATACAATTAAAACTGATATTTAGAGCGTCTGAGATGATAAAAATTAAGTATTGAAAACTGATACAAAATTGCCCCTAACGGAATTTTATCATTGTTCTTTTACTTATCAATCCGAAGAGAAGGATACAATTAAAACTGATATTTAGAGCGTCTGAGATGATAAAAATTAAGTATTGAAAACAATAACTTAAAAAACTGATACAAAATTGCCCCTAACGGAATTTTATCATTGTTCTTTTACTTATCAATCCGAAGAGAAGGATACAATTAAAACTGATATTTAGAGCGTCTGAGATGATAAAAATTAAGTATTGAAAACAATACCATTAAAAACTGATACAAAATTGCCCCTAACGGAATTTTATCATTGTTCTTTTACTTATCAATCCGAAGAGAAGGATACAATTAAAACTGATATTTAGAGCGTCTGAGATGATAAAAATTAAGTATTGAAAACTGATACAAAATTGCCCCTAACGGAATTTTATCATTGTTCTTTTACTTATCAATCCGAAGAGAAGGATACAATTAAAACTGATATTTAGAGCGTCTGAGATGATAAAATTAAGTATTGAAAACAATACCATTAAAAACTGATACAAAATTGCCCTAACGGAATTTTATCATTGTTCTTTACTTATCAATCCGAAGAGAAGGATACAATTAAAACTGATATTTAGAGCGTCTGAGATGATAAAAATTAAGTATTGAAAACAATAACTTAAAAAACTGATACAAAATTGCCCCTAACGGAATTTTATCATTGTTCTTTTACTTATCAATCCGAAGAGAAGGATACAATTAAAACTGATATTTAGAGCGTCTGAGATGATAAAAATTAAGTATTGAAAACAATACCATAAAAACTGATACAAAATTGCCCCTAACGGAATTTTATCATTGTTCTTTTACTTATCAATCCGAAGAGAAGGATACAATTAAAACTGATATTTAGAGCGTCTGAGATGATAAAAATTAAGTATTGAAAACAATACCATTAAAAACTGATACAAAATTGCCCCTAACGGAATTTTATCATTGTTCTTTTACTTATCAATCCGAAGAGAAGGATACAATTAAAACTGATATTTAGAGCGTCTGAGATGATAAAAATTAAGTATTGAAAACAATACCATTAAAAACTGATACAAAATTGCCCCTAACGGAATTTTATCATTGTTCTTTTACTTATCAATCCGAAGAGAAGGATACAATTAAAACTGATATTTAGAGCGTCTGAGATGATAAAAATTAAGTATTGAAAACAATACCATTAAAAACTGATACAAAATTGCCCCTAACGGAATTTTATCATTGTTCTTTTACTTATCAATCCGAAGAGAAGGATACAATTAAAACTGATATTTAGAGCGTCTGAGATGATAAAAATTAATTACTGAAAACAATACCATTAAAAACTTATACAGTGTGATTTTTCGGTGATTAAATGTCTTTATAATTATTTCTTTAGTTTGAAAGTTGGACTAAAGTAGATTGAAACAAAAAAATTTTTAACATTTAAATAAAGT
Source organism: Callitettix versicolor (assembly GCA_022606455.1). Taxonomy (NCBI): domain Eukaryota; kingdom Metazoa; phylum Arthropoda; class Insecta; order Hemiptera; family Cercopidae; genus Callitettix; species Callitettix versicolor. The sequence goes on from CM040184.1 coordinate 5,805,563, forward strand.
TATTTTAAATATAAATGCATTTCTCAATCTCGCTAAATAGTTTACGAATGAACCACTGACATGCGCTCATAAATAGTCAAATATGTGCAACGAAATATATGTGCTTTGTTAAGACTACAGCAACTGTTGTATTATTCTCCTTGTAACTGATATAACATTATGAGTATCAGCTTCTACCCTACAGCGACAATTTCAAATATAACAATTTGTAGATATTTGTCATTAATTAACTATTATAATGCAGAGAAATAATTCAAATATACAAATATAAAACTGTATAAACAGTGTTTTAAATAGTTAACCGTTTTACTTTTTTAGAAATCGTTTCTAACCTACCAAACAACTTGGATATGTCGCCATCTTTGTATAAAGTACTTTTCAAATGTGTTTAAACATTATTTCTGACAATGCATTTTAAGTTGTTAGCCTACCGTAATAAATACACTCATGAAAAATAAAGTAATAATTTTTCTTGGAATTCAATATTTTTGAAGACAGCATTTATTCGAACCACTTAAAGCAAACACGTGCAAACATAAATATATAGCCTATTAATTAAATTCGATTAGCTTATTAAAGAATCTAAACTTAAAATTTCATATAAATTTTGCCTTTAATTATTAATCTTTAGCGAAATCTTTAGGAAAAAATTGTTATACTATTAGATGGAACCATTTTATACAAACGAATTGATTTCTCTACCTGTTTTCAGGTTTCATTAGTTTAAAAAAGTGGTTTCATACAGGTACGTGTTTTTTAGAAAAAAAATTAACTGAATGATTTCCATAACAACTAGCACGTATGTATAGTTTTCCTATATCTAGGAACACTTTTCTAATTTTTCAAAAGCATATAAAAAAATTGACAAAACAAACAAAATCTGATTTTGTATGTTTTTAAAATAACCTAAAATTGCACAACTTAAGTACAAAGTTATTATGAATTATAATAATTCATAATTTCATAATTATTATTATAATTATAATATAATAATAATATTATTATATAATAATATAATATATTATCTCTTTATTTGTTTCACCCAACTTTGGGGTACACCAAATCAATCACTTTTTAATGTTCTGTGCCTTCCTCGTAGCCCAGTATTGCTACATTCGTTGTGATCTTGCTTTTATTTCTTCGTCAGAGATTTGGATCGTTCGCTTGGATTTGACTTTGCCTTGGAACCGTTGCTTTTGTCCTTGGTTATTGTTTTGGCTGTTCTGTCCATGAGCATAGTGTCAGTGATTTGTAGTTCTGTTATGTCCTTCTCTGTTTCTCTAAACCAAAGTGGTTTGGCTATTTTATTGTGAAAGTAGTCAAATATTTTTTTGGTTAGTCTATTTTTGTCCATTCGGAGGATGTGCCCGTAAAAATCAATTCTCCCTTTTCTTATTGTGTCCGATAGTGTTTCAGTTTTTTGGTAAAGAGTTTCATTACTGATGTCGAGTAATTGGTTGTTACGGAATTTGGGGCCTAAGATTTTTCGTAATATCTTTCTTTCTTTGATCTCCAGCCTTTCAAGTGGGCCCTGGGTTGTGAGAGATAATATTTCAGCTGCATATAAGGCTTCTGGTTTAATTACCTTATGATAATGCCTTATCTTTGTTCCAGGAGAGGGACTTCTTGTTGTATGTGTCTTTGGTAAGTTGGAAGGCTAATTCAACTTTATTTCTCCTAGATTCCATAGCTATTTTTCTCTAGGGCGTTCCAGCTGATCCATTCCCCAAGATATTTGAATTCTTTCACTATCTCAATGTATTGTTGTCCCACTTGAAGCTTTTTTGGTGGTTTTTGTATGTTTGTCAATATTTTAGTCTTTCCAAATGAAACTTTGAGACCCATTTTTAATGCTATAATATATTATATTATAATAATTTTATTTTTTCATAATAATTCATAAATTTATATTGTTATAACAATTTAAGTAATGTTATAACAATAATGTTAATTAATTATTATTCCATGAAAATGTGCTGAAATCAATTCATTTATGAATTGTCATTTATGAAGATTAGTAACTCAAATTAATTGTATCAAATATCAAAATTAGAAAATACATTATGGGATTAAATAAAAAAAAATTAAAATTAACTATAAAAATTTATTTAAAAAATTAAATTAAGTATTTAACTGCCGATGGGCTTTTTACTGACGCTAGAAGCGCATATATAACACTTTATTCCATTCATGTAAAAATTTATAAAATCTTCTTCTGAAGCTTCTTTCACGCCAGAGATTGACGAGCCAAATAATAATTACAATATACAAAATTTGACCCCCATCGCATTGTTGTTTACATATCAAATTTGCAACAATAACTAATGCTGAACCAGTTAAGCGATTCCACTATAAGTATGCCATAGGTGCGTTTAATAGTGTAAAGCCAAAAACGATACGTTACAAAAACATATGTGAAACCAAATAGCTTTATATACAGTGCTGCCAACAGTTGATGATTAAATATTATATTTTACCTTTATATTCATATAAAAGGATTTTATTATGTCATTTAACACTTTAATTCTTTAAAAGATTAAGGGGAATCAATAGTAAATACTGAGTGTAATTTGTTTACTGTTTTTTTTACAATATTTAAAAAAATGTTAATATTATACAACGTTTTTCCTGTCTTAATAAGAACACAATCTGATTTATAAAGAACAGAAAAAAGCGTTCTTAAAGAACTTCATTCGTTTAGCAGATAGGGTTAGATTTACCCCTGTGGTTAACACAGGTTACCCCGTGCATTCACTCACGTACATGTGATACTGTCAGATGGTTAAAATTACAACATTCAAAATACTTTCTTATTTTAAAAATACGTAAAAATGTTAATATTGTGCTAGAACTTGAAATTAATTTTTCGATTATAGTAACATTAAACTGATAATGTAATTGTTTTATTTTTGTAGGTAAACGTTGAGAGAAGTTCAAAGTAAGTTAGGAGTGTATGTGTGCTTGACAATTTATATTACAACAAAATGGACACCGACCGTTCTAAGATTCATTTTCGTGTTTGCAATTAAATTTTTAAAAATAAGTGAAAATTAATGTACATTTAAACGCTAATTGCGGTGCTGAAATCAGTTTTTAAAAATATTTAAGACAAAGAAGTTATAATTACGAATTTCGAAACTGTTGAACGAATATTGACGGATAAGGCACTTGTCCAAGTCGTTACAAAAGCTTAACGACACCTTAAATAGTGATCCAGAGGTCAGAATCTGCGTTCTTTTCAAGATACCGAGTCCGGACGTTACAATAGCCACTCCAGTAGATTATATTTCAACAGAAATCCGCTAATTAAACCCTTACGATCTCTCTGAAGGTTGTATTATGAGTATTCTTTTTGTGAAAAGTTCTTCGGGTTGTTTCTTAATTAATGAGCACAAATGTACGTATTTCCGGAACCCTTAGTTTAATCTAAGCCAGGGGTCTCCAAACTTTCCAGCCTTAGGGCCATACTGATTACTCCAGTAAGTTCCGAGGGCCAAAACCATATTATCATTGTTGCCGGTGGTAAAAAGTGTAATAGTCCACTGATGAAAAAAAAGTCCGAAAAAGTACGCAACGTTTAAAAAAGGCTGCAAATCGGACTGAAGTCCGCAAAACGGCAACACTGCATATTATTAATTTTCCTGTCATTATCTGTAATTTCTAGATTAGTCGTAGAGTACGAGCCATGAGGAGTAACGTGACACGACATCTGGTGGACACAAGCGGAAATAGTCATTATGCTTGTTATAAGTTATGTTTTTATTTTAAATGTATAAAATGTTAGTTGGATTCATTTCAATAATTTGTTAGTTATTATATACTGAAGTTAAATTTTCTGCATATTATACACGTCTTTACTCATTACAATTCTGTGTTTCTTTATCCAACTTATCACAAAAACAATAACAATAAGCCTACAACAATGTTATGAGTAGTTAGCCCATGACCATATCAATGTAGATGTCATATTAATAATTATTCAACATAAAATTAGAATACTTCAGTAAACTAAATTTAATTTGCTATAAAAAATATGTTCTCTAAAAGGAGTTTTCAAGTATGCTAGCTCTCCGCGGGCCGGATGTGGCCCTCGGGCCGTAGTTTGGAGACCCCTGATCTAAGCAAAGCGGAGGTTAAGGGTGAATTGTCGGAGGTTAGGTACAAAACATTATACAATGGTACGACAGAAGTACCCAGCTAATCCTAACCTTCATTCAAAACTGACAACATAAAAAACCAATGCTTTCAGTCAGAGACTACGGTTATACAGAACTAAAATTGAACACTTCAGTATCGATTGTACAAATCAATCGATATACACGCAAGTACAGCGATGAATACAGTTTTCAATGCAGATAATACATCTCATCAGTGCATGATGTTAATATAACAGATTACGTGGTACTTAACATAAATTAATAAAGAGCAATGCATTCATATGTATTAAACAACAAGAGCCCTCAATGTACTCAATTCCTAGTCATTGCATTGTGAACTCCGATATTAATCCTGAAACAAGTAACATACTCAGCAAATATCGGACGTATTGCTTCACTTCACAATGTTTCATGCAACGTGTACGCGCTAATCTTTCCAATAACTGCTTTAAACTGGCGAAAGTATAAAATTTTGCATTGTAAAAATGTTTTTCATTAAAATATTCCCTTATATATAATATTTCTATTATAATTATTAACGAAGCAAAACCGGAAGACATAATTTTAGTAACAGTACGTTTGTATATTCTACTGAAATATGTTTTAATTAATTACAAAAAACTTACTTTTAAATTGCATTTAATTTACACCGAACAACATAAATTTGTATAAAAATACAGGAATTATTTAACAAAACTAATGTGGTTACATTCATTTCTGTTTGCGTTTTTAATTGCTGTTATAACAGCCAGAGTAAACCTTAAGTACTGCTTTCATCTTTAAAAGTTAAAAACGTCAAAAGTAAACGACAAACCGGAAACTATTTTGAAAATGGGATACGAAAAAACAATAGAACTGCGATTTTTAGAAGAGATGATTTAGCCTATCAACCAATCAGCAATAAAATGTTACTTTTTATTTTATTTAACTAATAGTTATTAACTAATAATTACTTTATTTATTTAACTAATAATTTTAGAAGACAGCTGATGTTTTATGTTGTTAATTTACGTAATATTAATTACATAAAATAATATTAAGTATTCTTTTTACATTCTTCTACTTTTCTGCTAGGTTTATTGTCACTATGTTCAGTATAATAATCTGCCTTCCCTAGCTTTCTTCTTTCTTTGACTTTTATTAAAGTCTTGGTCTGAGCAACTGTTTGCAGACGATGTTGGGAGATAGTGCCTCGGCCGTTGACCGGGTTCTAGACTTCCTTCATCGTCTGAATGTTTTAAATAAAATTTAATTTATGTAGTTGTTATTTCTTGTGTTATATTATTTATTTATTTTATCTAAAAATTTTATTTCTGTTATGTTTATGCATACTTTTAAGAACTGTTATTAAATTTTATTCATTATTTATTGTTATTTAGTTCTTAAGTGTAATATATCTATACCTGTTATCTAAATTTTTAATTTATTTTTAATGTTATAGTTTGTTGTTGTTGTTTTTTTTCTTAAGTAAAATTTTGTTTAAATTTTTTTATATATATATATATACTTTTATTTTTCGTGACGGCGATGATAACCTGAACGGTTTTTCGCCGGAAAAAAAATCTTTCTTTGACGCGTTTTGGAGAACATCCATCTTCAAAAACTATTTCTATACTGGTCACCAATATTATGGCTCGTCCTATTTATACCTTTCTCGTACCCCTCCTCTATTGACGTGCCTGTGTTCAACGCGTGTATTTATATCTAACGTGCTCGCTTCTGATTGGCTCTTCAAAATCATTCGTTTTCGCTCGCTTCTGATTGGCTCCTTTCAAAACTTCTCTTCAACGGTTGTCCTCCTGTTAATTTTTGAAAATTTTTAGATTTTTTTAGATATCGTCGCAAGCAGATATTACGTTTAAAAATCTAAAAACTTTCAAAAATGAACAGGAGGGACGACCGTTGAAGAGAAGTTTTGAAAGGAGCCAATCAGAAGCGAGCGAAACGTATGATTTTGAAGAGCCCATCAGAAACGAGCACGCTAGGTTTAATGTACATATGTTGAACACAGGCACGTAAATAGAGGAGGGGTACGAGGTGGAGCTAGAAAGGTATAAATAGGACGAGACATAATATTGGTCACCAGTATAGAAATAGTTTTTGAAGATGGAGGTTCTCCGAAACGCGTCAACGAAAGAATTGACGAAGCTAGGTAAGGCAGATTATTATACTGAACATAGTTATATTAAGTACATAAAGTAATATTAAGTACATGCAAGAAAGTGAAAATCTTGACAAAAAATTAAGTGATGCTATTAGAATTAGTGTGAAATTACAGAATATTTTGAATATAATGAATTAATGAATGAAAGTAATTTTCATACAATTACTTGCACGCATTATCCTTTGTATAGCTTACAATTACAAAACTGACTAGAGAACAACTTTATAAAATAACCGAGAGGAAGTGAGTAAAATTAGAATACAAAAAACAAGTTTTAATTTGTATAATTAATCTTTTT
>CM040184.1:5814681-5917181 GCA_022606455.1 Callitettix versicolor
AACATTATGAATGAAGATACCATTAGGGAATTGAGTCGGGATATTCCATCAGTGTTTAATTTCCTTTAATTTATTTATCAAAGCGGATCGCTAATTTGCTTTTCATCAAAGCCAAAAGTCCCACATGTTTACCCCCTCTCCGTTGCTTTTAAACTTTACCTATACAATACGAGTAGATAAGAAAGGAAGAGGAATAATGAGAAGTGTGCGGTCCTGAATTGAATATTTTAAAATTTAATAAACCATGATTGTATGCAGGAAGTGTGCAAAAACACCTTGCAAATTTAAATAATACATTAACAATGTTTAACCTAAAAACATTTTACTTTACAAAAGTTAAATCACTGTCTTGAAGGACTGAAAAAAATTACAGTCGTTTTCAGTTTACATCTGATAGACGAACATAAAAAAACAATGAAAATAATAAGAAGCAGTTTTAAAATAAATCAAATAAATTTAAGGTTCGACAAACTGAAATGCATTTATGCCACATAAAAAAATGGTTTTCAAGCACGTACTGGGGCGTTTTGTGTCTTGTTCCAGTAAGTTAATATCGACCCAAAATACAAGCGTACAAACAATACTCATACGTACTTGCTTACAGTAATTTACATATCAAATATAAATCATTAACAAGAGTGGATCAGCTGATTTCCGTATCTTCTACACTGTCACAACGCCGGTTCTAAAACCAAGCTAATCACTCAGAACACATAGCGATGACTGAACCGCGATAAAGTATGATAAAGAGCTCGTTTTGAAACATTTTTGATGCCTAAACATAACAATTTTTTTATTATATTTTACTTACTTTTGCCAATACTGCAAAAGTCGAATGACGCAAAAAGCTTCTTTGTTGGTGAATTTTTCAAAATATACTTTCCTTGAGATTCATAAATACGTAAAATAGCGAAAATCCTAAAGATCTGTTATTCATTTTCATACAAAATAGGTTTATCAATCTTAAACATTTTTCTGAACCACATGTCAAAATTGTAGGAGGGGAAATGAAAACTTTGACTTCTAGAGAGACATGGCGGTTCTATATAAACTCTTTATAGGCCTATGCAAAAATAACTTTCAGTTTCAAATTATACTTTGCGCAGGGTCCTCGGTGGCCTACTTGATAGCGTATTAGGCTTTCACCCCGAGGACCCGGGTTCAATTCCCGGCCAAGGCTTGGCATTTTCATACGCTATAAATCATTCCATCGTCTGCATTAGCCCAAAGTGTGCACAATAGTTGGACGTTAAAAAAAAAATTCAAATTATACCTCCACACTAGACAAATAAAATAAATGCTATTATTATCTAGTTTTTATTTAAGGGTCCTTAAGATAGTACCCCTTAACTACCTCAAATTGTTTACTGTCATAACACATCTTTCTGTGATATTTTTCCTCAGGTTTTATTTATTCGAGGTTATGGTGCGCTACTTGAAGACCATGTTCGTCAAACTGTTTAGTGATTATTCGTTTACGAGTCAGAGCCGCGTTACGACAGACAGACAGACAGACATACTAGCGCTCCAACGTTTAAGAGTCCTTTGTTTTGTTTACAAGTTATAAAATTTAAAGGAATTATACTACGATTGAACTAACATTTTGGAGTAGACTATTGAATACTGTGCATTATATTCTTATATCATTGGAAGTGTACCTTGATTAAAATATCAACAGATACTTACGTTATGTAAATACTTTTTTGTAATTAAAATACGAGGGTTGTCCGTAAAATAAGGTTCCCAATAATTTTGTCACAATGAAAAACATGTTTATTTGCATTGAATAATACATTTTTGGAAAGCTTACACTTTTTTTCTATTTTTCGACATAATCGCCGTTGAGATTGATGCATTTTTTCATACGGTGAACCATCTTTTGTATGCCTGAGTCGGGAAACTCTCCCGCCGCGCCGCGAAGGTAGCTTAAAAACTTTTTCTTTCAGCTCCTCTCCGGTACTGAAATGCGTCCCACCTACGTGTTTCTTCAAATTTGGGAAGAGATGGTAATCACTTGAGGCTAAATCCGGGCTGTAGGATGGATGCGTGACAGCAATTCATCACAATTGGTTGATGAGATCGGTTTTTACCGGGCAGTGTGCGTCCGATCGTTGTCTTGATGGAAACAAACTCCCTTCGTGAGCATGCCTCTCCTCTTGTTTTGAATTGCGCTGCGAAGGTTCCTTAACGTCTCACAGTAACGATCAGCATTGATTGTTGTGCCGGTATCCATGAATTCGCATAACAAGAACCACTTCCTGTCCCAAAACACGCTCGCCATGACTTTGTCGACAGACAGTTTTTGTTTGAACTTCCGCGGCTTCGGCGACTCTGGATGTTTCCACTGAAGTGATTGTTCTTTCGTTTCTGGTGTCGTGTAGTGTACCCAGGTCTCGTCCTCAGTGACAATGGAGTTTAAGAATTTCTTACCATCGGTTTCATAGGCCTGAAGAAATTCGCGGGCCGCATCAATCCGTTGCCGTTTGTGGTCTGCTGTAAGCTGTCTTGGACCCACTTTGCACACAAATTTTGCTATACCCTAAATAGTCCGTTAAAATTTTATCAATGCAAGTCTTTCTGACATCAGCGATCATCTCGGAGGGCTTCCAAACAGTTACCCTTACTTCTACCACTAACGCAATCATTTTGTCCGAAACAGATGGACATCCGGAACGCTCTTCGTCATGAAATTCCGTCTTTGAATTCTCTGCACCATTTGCGCACGTGTTGTATGCTCATACATTTTTCTCCGCAGACTTCACACAGTTTGATATGAATGTCCACCGGCGCAGTGTTTTTTGCACACAAAAAACGAATCACAGAGCGTAATTCGCACCTGGCGGGAGACAGAAGAGGCAATTCAATTATTAACGGCTACCAAGCCAAGACTGAGCGTCGCAGAGCGCTCGCGGAGTGGGGTTTGGGAGTGGAGGAACCAAGCTGCAAGCCAAGGTCACCGGATCCAACGTTCGCAGCGACTATAGCGCCTTGGGAAACTTACTTTACGGAAAACCCTAGTATATAACGTATATACAGTAAACGTTCTTTTAATGTGTATTTTTTTAATCTAAACAAGAAAAGTTATTAAAAGCTCTGAAAACTATACGCTTTTTTGTAATTCAAATCGGTAAAATTGTATTTCTTTGTAAAATAATTAATTTGGTAATTTATTAAAAACAGTGTAAGTATTCCACGAGGTTACTTGATAAGTGATATAGGGTATCTTCACTTGTCATATAAGTCGGCCTAAGTTTCGCTTATTCATTTATTTATCATCAGGAACAGTGATGTTTTCTACAAGTATGTGTATTAATCAGCCAATGGTAACTGGGTAACTTACACAAAAACTATCACATAGCACATTCAATACTGAAACATAAAATTATAATACTGAATTTTTCAGAACAATTTCTATTTACATGTATGTAAGTATGTTAAAAAACGATTCTGTATCCGAACATTAATATTAGCCGAATTTATAATGCAAAGTTCAGTTGTTTCGACTGTGTTTAACATGATAATAGAACTACACACAGCAGAAACCACAAAGATAGTAAAAAACATTTTTGTTGTTACTGTTACAATGCAAGAATTACTGACATTTCAAAACGCTCACCAATTGTGTAAATAGAGCTTGTCCGATAAATGTTTATAAAGACACAAGCACCGCGCTCAAACGTTCAAAACATTGCTACAGTTGTGAACAATGAACGCGTTGTTAACAATACATCACTGATACAAAGCGAGGGATCTAATCGATAGTTTGAAAGAACAGTGTTTAATTTTCATTGAATGGTAACTTTGCCTGCGTAGAATATTTGAAGCAAAAAGTCACAACAATATAATACACAGACTTTCATGAGATAAATAGGCCTATTAAATTCAATATGTAGTGAAAATAAATTCAATACATTTTAATAGGTTTTTTTGTGTTTAACGTCCGACTATTGTGCACTCTTGGGCTAATGCACACGGTGGGATGATTTATAGCGTATGAAAATGCCAAGCCCTCGCCGGGAATCGAACCCGGATCCTCGGGGTGAAAGCCTAGTACGCTATCCACTAGACCACCGAGGCGGCTTCATTTTAATAGGGTTTCGACAGCAATGAAAAATGTCCAAAATACACGCTGACTTTGAAGACAAGTAAAACAAATTTTTGGGCCTAAAAAACCCATCGCAGACATGTTCCAGAACTACAACAGTAAGCCTCATTAAAACTGTTGTTTTCAAAATACAAAATACTATATTCTGCTCTGATTCTATTTTATAAAACGAACTGAAATGTTAAATTCTTTTATCTAAATTAAAAATGCATCATTGTTCTGTTTATGAAAGCCAATAATATTCCGAAATTCATCAAATATTTTCAGACTTCAAAAATGTTCTCTCCTGTTCAAGTTACGCAAACTTACAATAAATGTTTTTTTACTTATCCTTCAGTTATAATCAATATTAATTTCTTGAGGCTTTGCTTCTTTAGGCGCGTTATAGCATTTGTTGTATGAGTGAAAAGTATTGGTTTCAAGCTCGAGCTATATACGTTGAGTCATCTTATATAGCTTATGACAATATTATAGCTTATGCGTGATGACAATGTTATTATTAAAAATAAACTTGAAAATAATTTAGTTGAAATTAATGTGTATAAGAGATGTGTTCGAAAAGTAACGAGAATTTTAATTTTTTGTACAAAATATTTATTTATTCTTCTACATTGATGTTGTCGCCTTCAAAATAGTCCCCATTGGAGATTATGCACTTGTGCCAGTGCTTCTTCCAAACCTTGAAACACTTCTCAAACTCGATCTTTGAGATAGCCTTTAGTTCTTTCAGCGATGCGCTTTTAATGTCATCTACACCTGTAAAACGACGGCCTTTAAGGTTCTCTTTACTTTTGGAAATAGGAAAAAGTCACAAGGAGCCATGTCTGGTGAATATGGAGGCTGGGGCTTCGTTACAGTACCATTTTTGGCCAAAAATTCACGAACAAGCAATGAAGTGTGAGCTGGTGCATTATAGTGGTGCAAAAGCCATGCATTGTTTTTTCCACAGATCCGGGCGTTTTTTTCGGATTGCTTCATGCAAACGGCGTTGAACTTGTATGTAGTACTCCTTATTGACCGTTTCACCTGGTGGCAGGAATTTATGATGCACTATGCCATTAATATCGAAGAACACAGTGAGAATATCCTTCACGTTCGACCGCACTTGTCGATCTTTTTCGGTCTTGGCAAGCCAGAATGCCACCACTGGGATGATTGAGCTTTAGTTTCGACGTCATATCCATAAACCCATGTTTCGTCACCTGTTATATACGTTTCAGTAATTCTGCATCGTCGTTGACTTCATTTAGTGACTCCTTGCATTTAGCAACTTTCATTCGCCGCTGTTTTTGTTCAAAATTTAACAATTTTGGAACGAATTTTTCTGCCACGCGTTTCATACACAAAAAATCGGAAACAATGTCATGACATGATCCAATCGATATGCCAACATCATCAGCGACCTCTCTAATTGTGATTCGGCGATTGTTCATAACCATTTTTTTCCCTTTTTCCACGTTTTCATCGGTTGTTGATGTGCTGGGGCGTCCAGGGCGTTCGTCATCTTCAACGACTTCACGGCCTTCTTGGAAACGCTTATACCACTCGTAAACTCTTGCTTTACTCATAGAAGACTCACCATAGGCCTTTGTTAACATTTCACACACTTTGTTACGCTTTATTCCATTTTTTACGCAAAATTTGATACAAATTCTTTGATCCGTTTCTTTTACAAACGAAAATCGCCGATCTCATAAAAACACTTGTAATCTTAGTGGCTGTCACAGACAAAGTCAACTATGAAAACAGCTGAAAGTTTTATCATACTTCAAGAGCATGTATACCAACATAATAAAAAAATGTTTGACAATCGGACTCTCCACGCTGGCGAAATTTAAAAATTCCCCTTACTTTCTGAACACACCTCGTGTATATATATACAACTGAAACTATATTTGTCTCTAAATTGTATTTATTATTCATATGTACTGGGTTTGCACAGCTCATCATGTGTTTCGATAAATTATTAAACTTATAAAAATTTATGTAATTAAGAACACGTATATTTACAATTGACGTAGAGGTTAACATTATAAGAGATAGATCTTGCATATGACAATTTAACTTTAATAATCATTTTGGGGGGTTACGAGAGACGATAGATAATATACCTAGGCTAATGTTAGTGATTTTAATGTACAAATTATAAATTTTATTTTTGAAACTACAATCAACTTGACAATCATGTGTGAAAAACAAATGCACATACCGTTTATTGCACAGCTCATGTTTTATAAATTAAACATTTTTGAAATAATAAAAAGTTCTTTCGTTTGTCATTTTGGTTTGCGCTATCAGATTATTAAATTTAAAAAATCTATATTCGAGTGAAATCTATTTAACTAAAAAAAGTGAATTTAATTTATATATGAATGCTACAATGTTATGAGCATATATGTTACTTTCTATAACAATTAGTGTAAGGAAAGCTTCTGTCGGCCAGTCCCTTGACTGCCGCGGGTTTTTTTTATTTTAAAATGCTTTTTTACTGCAATCATTTATAAAGATTTACCAAGCAGGAAGAGAGCTTAAGTGTACTTTCATATCCACGGGCACACCAACGTATTGGAGTTCCACAGGGGAGCGTTCTTGGCCCAACCTTTTATTTACTGTTTACCCGTGATATACCTCAGGAAAATAATACCACCATTGCTACCTTTGCCGACGATACCGCTATTTTGGCTGTTGGAAAAGATGCGGTCGTTGCTACTACCAAACTGCAGAGAGCTGTAGACAAAGTAATTGAATGGACTAAATGTTGGCGCATTAAAATAAATGAAGGAAAATCTACCTATATTCATTTTACAAATAAAAAGTTAGTACCAATACCCTTGACAATAAACGCCAAAACATTGTCTCATGGGAATACAGCCAAGTATCTTGGCATGACACTTGATACAAAGCTGAAGTGGAAGGAGCATGTAAAGAAAAAGAAAGAAGAACTCAATATAAAATTGCAACTCTACTGGTTGCTTGGACGAAACTCTGAGTTGTCCATTCATAACAAGCTATTAATTTACAAGCAGGTGCTGAAGCCTGTATGGACCTATGGCATCCAAATCTGGGGCTGTACGAAAGAAACTAACATGATGGTTATTCAGAAGATTCAAAATAAAATCCTTCGAGGATTAGTTCAAGCTCCATGGTATATTCGTAATATCGATTTACACCGGGATTTAAAAGTGAATTCAGTAAAAGAAGAAGTGAGGAAGGTGGCTTTGAGGCATAAACAACGTCTCCTAGTTCATGCTAATCAGGACATGAAGGACATGACTGGCACATTTAATAACGAGATACGCCGCCTCAAGAGAATCAAACCTCATGATTTGATGCTATAGAGATCCGGTGTTTAAAAGTGAAGGGACTAGATACTAGTGTCAACCCTACAAATGTGATTCAAAAGAGAGATAAATCTTTAGTCGATCTTATTGGGATTGGTCAAGATGATTAATTTGTTTCGTTTGTTATTTGTAATTTTATTTGTAACAACAAATACAATATGTTAAAAAAAAAAAAAAAAATTTATAAAGATATTTAACAAAATATTTATAAGAAACCTAATAGTCATTTTTAATGTAAAAATGTATCTCACATTTTCCGTTCACCTTTACTGAACGACATTATATTTTCTCATTTCTTGTTACTTTATAAGAATGTAAGAAAATTGGATTGGCCTCGCGTAACATCGCCTTACCTTTTCTACATAAGCCCGCTACCTATCACGGGAAACTAAAGTAGCTTTCAGCGATATCCAGAAATTTGCTCACTACCTACAAGAAATAAGTAAAGAAATATCTTAATTAATTACACTTTATTATAGAGAAGGTTTAAAGATTAGTTTTCAATTAATAGCCTATATTTATTTTAACATAAAAAGAGATTCAGAAAGGCATTTGAACCACTGTTAACAAGTAAATGATAGCGTACTGGGCTAGCCGCTTCGGTGGCCTAGTTGATAGCGTACTAGGCTTTCACCCCGAGGACCCGGGTTCGATTCCCGGCCAGGGTTTGGCATTTTAATTCGCTATAAATCATCCCATCGTCTGCATTAGCCCAAGTGTGCACAATAGTCGGACGTTAAACAAAAAAAAGCGTACTGGGCTTTCACCCCGAGGACCCGGGTTCGATTCCCGGTCAGGGTTTGGCATTTTAATTCGCTATAAATCATCCCATCGTCTGCATTAGCCCAAGTGTGCACAATAGTCGGACGTTAAACAAAAAAAAAAAGTACTGGGCTTTCACCCCGAGGACCCGGGTTCGATTCCCGGCCAGGGCTTGGCATTTTAATTCGCTATAAATCATCCCATCGTCTGCATTAGCCCAAGTGTGCACAATTTCGGACGTTAAACAAAAAAAAAGCGTACTGGGCTTTCACCCCGAGGACTCGGGTTCGATTCCCGGCCAGGGCTTGGCATTTTAATAAGCTTTAAATCATCCCATCGTCTGCATTAGCCCAAGTGTACACAATAGTCGGACGTTAAACAAAAAAAAGCGTACTGGGCTTTCACCCCGAGGACCCGGGTTCGATTCCCGGCCAGGGTTTAGCATTTTCATACGCTATAAACCATCCCATCGTCTGCATTAGCCCAAGTGTGCACAATAGTCGGACGTTAAACAAAAAAAAAGCGTACTGGGCTTTCACCCCGAGGACCCGGGTTCGATTCCCGGCCAGGGTTTGGCATTTTCATACGCTATAAATCATCCCATCGTCTGCATTAGCCCAAGTGTGCACAATAGTCGGACGTTAAACAAAAAAAAAGCGTACTGGGATTTCACCCCGAGGTCTCGGGTTCGATTCCCGGCCAGGGCTTGGCATTTTAATTCGCTATAAATCATCCCATCGTCTGCATTAGCCCAAGTGTTCACAAAATATTCGGACGTTAAACAAACAAACAAAAAAAAAAAACGTACTGGGCTTTTATCCCAAGGACCCTGGTTCGATTCCCGGCCAGGGTTTGGCATTTTAATTCGCTATAAATCATCCCATCGTCTGCATTAACCCAAGTGTGCACAATTTCGGACGTTAAACAAAAAAAAAGCGTACTGGGCTTTCACCCCGCGGACCCGGGTTCGATTCCCGGCCAGAGCTTGGCATTTTAATTCGCTATAAATCATCCCATCGTCTGCATTAACCCAAGTGTGCACAATAGTCGGACGTTAAACAAAAAAAAAGCGTACTGGGCTTTCACCCCGAGGACCCTTGTTCGATTCCCGACCAGGGCTTGGTATTTTAATACGCTTTAAATCATCCCATCGTCTGCATTAGCCCAAGTGTGCACAATAGTCGGACGTTGAACACCAAAAAAAAAAAAGTAAATGATATTTTTTTGTGATAATTTAAGAGCATTAGATTTATAATAAATCAAAAAACCACAGTATTTAAATATTATTGCCTGATGCACTAAAAATACTTTAAATTGAAAACGTCTTCAGTTATTTTCACTTATTTTATGAGTTGGCAAGTGCTGTATTTACAGAAGAAGTTATAAAGTAAACCATAAACATTTAATTTCAACAAGAACAATTAAGGATACGTCGCAATACGTCCGAATCGATTCAACTTGGTACAAAAATCGATTATGGTAATGGCCTGGACAAAATCGTTAACCATCCAAATACTTTCAATAATTTCAAAATAGTCATTTCTATTATTCAAAAATTCATCGTAATCAGCGTTAAAAGCTGCATAAATAACGAATTAATTTCAAAATCCGTTGACGTTGAAAAACATTTATTGACGGCTCATAAATGAAATTTATTGACGTCTCATTAATGAAATTTATTGACGACTAAGGGTTCATTTTTGTATTTTGAAAGTAGTTTGAAAATTTGAAATACAAATTTATGCTGATTTTAATTCTGATTATGACGGTGAAATCAGAATTTCAAAAATGTTAGGATGACAAAATACCTTTGGAAATTCGCTTATATCACGTCAGCTTCGTGCTGCGAGTATTCATGCTTCATAACTTTAAAAAGACGAAAAACATTTTCAGATGAAATTAAAAATAAATCTCTAATACAAATTTTTCTGAATTCTCAATTTTTCAATTTCTACTATTAGTTCACACTGTCCCTATATATATATATATATATATATATATATATATATATATATGTGTGTGTGTGTGTGTGTGTGTGTGTGTGTGTGTGTGTGTGTGTGTGTGTGTGTGTGTGTGTGTGTGTGTGTGTGTGTCAAATTTTCAATCGTTAATAAAATACTTTCTGTTCATACCCTTCAGTACAAATACATTTTTGTAAACTTGTAGTGGACGACACTTGATGTTAATACAGTTTTTTGTCAAATATTAATATCGCATATTTGTACAGACTCTTTGCACTAATTTTCAGCTTTCAAATATTTATAAAAAATTCAAAGTAGTTTTAATTTTGATTTTACTACTCAAGAAGAGAATGTTTTTTAAAGTTTTTCTTCTTGCACTAATTAACTATACAGATAGGATTTAATTTTATTTAAAATTCCTATGCATTTTGGTTGCTGCTATTTTACGATGAATGAGTGTATAAGTTAGTTTTTGCAATTCGTATTTTCATATTTTTAAGCATAAAGTAAAAGCTAGACCGAATTGTATATGATATTGACGCATAAAAATACAGTCACATTTAATCAAATTTCATGTTATCTATCATATTATGATAAGATTACTAATCCTTGAATTTTACTTTCTTACCAAATTACGTCTTTACATTTGTAATTTCTGACGGAATTCGAGGTAAAACTGTTTGTCGAGCAAAGTTAAATTCTAATAAAACAAACTTGAAGAGAAGGAAATATAAATACAGAAATAATGCATAAAAAGCTTGACAAAATATTTCTCGCTGTAGAAAGTTGGTAAGCCTGCCTCGCATCTCTTCCACGTCGAAATGCTTCCATCAACAGGATGTCGTCCTTTCTGAAAGTAGCAAAATATTGGAACAAAGCCGACATCCTGCGCGTGACAGATTTGGAACACATACATTATTCTCAAGTTACAACGAGATAATGGTACAAAAGTTGCAGTTAGAGAGAATAACTGATAGCCACTGCACTTCTGTTAATGAATAATGTGAACAGAAAATCGTTTTATTGGAAGACCGGTCATCAATCACCGCCATTATTTATTAATTCCTAACAAAAAACAAAGTAGAAAACAAAATGAACGCCCTCTCAATCATTCTTACTCTTCTAATGTGTACATACTGTCTAATTAAATGCAATGTATTTGTTTATCAGTCGAGGGTAATATTTTATTTTAACACTAAGGTCTCACATTAAAAACATGTTTTTATTACCTTCCTGACCTGGCTACTTTTGGAGAATTCTAGGTAGAAACTTATTGGATTCCTGGGTCAAAGTGTAATATACTATGGAGAAAGCAGGTGGGCAGTTTGTTGAATGAAGGTAAGCTTTGTATATTGTCGTTGCATAACTCATCTAAAAATTGAATCGGTAGCTGTCAAAACAAGTTACTTTTTATGTGTAACAGTAATGTTTTAACTGATATGTTAAATTATAAAAATGTTTACGCCCTTAAAAAAATATTATTATTTATATTGATAAAATAAAATTATTTTATATTCATTAGTAGTTAAGTAAAACTGCTACTTAAGATAGTATGATTTTCTTAGAGTTCAAACCACAAAATTAGTTTTCATACTACTTATAAGCTAGTTTACTGTATATTAGTTAGAACCTCAATTAAACCATCAACTTGGAGAATACCAGGCGGGTTTCCGAAAAGGAGATCCTGTCCGGAACAAATCCTTAACCTCAAACACATCGTGAGCTACCAAAAGTCAAGGGCTAAATCGTGTGTTATCACTTTTATTGACTTTCAAAAAGCATACGACTCTATAGATAGGAAATCCTTATTCTCGGTTCTGAAAGAAATAGACCTTGATAACAAAACCACAAATCATATCAAGGAAACATTAACTAATACATTCTCCAAAGTTCAATTCATGGAAGAACTCTCCACCCCTTTTGAGATTAAAACAGGAGTCCGACAAGGAGATGGACTCTCTCCATTGTTATTTAATTGTGCTCTAGAAAAAGTAGTTAGAGAGTGGAACGTGAATACGCATAGTGGAATCAGACTAGAAACTAAGAACAAAGGCATTAAGGTAAATTGTTTGGCTTTTGCGGATGACATGGCCTTACTAGCTGAGACATTGGAGGATGCTAAGGACCAGGACTCTTAAACTCCAGAAGCAAGCGTTAAAAATGGGTCTCAAAGTTTTATTTGAAAAGACTAAAATATTGACAAACATACAAAAACCACCAAAAAAGCTTCAAGTGGAAGAACAATACATTGAGATAGTCAAAGAATTCAAATATCTTGGGGAATGGATCAGCT
The DNA here is from genome assembly GCA_022606455.1 of Callitettix versicolor. Classification (NCBI taxonomy): domain Eukaryota; kingdom Metazoa; phylum Arthropoda; class Insecta; order Hemiptera; family Cercopidae; genus Callitettix; species Callitettix versicolor. The sequence goes on from CM040184.1 coordinate 5,827,144, forward strand.
GGAACGCCCTAGAGAAAAAAGCTATGGAAGCTAGGAGAAATAAAGTTGAATTAACCTTCCAACTTACCAAAGACACATACAACAAGAAGTCCCTCTCCTGGAATACAAAGATAAGGCATTATCATACGGTAATTAAACCAGAAGATTTATATGCAGCTGAAACATTATCTCTCACAACCCAGGGCCCACTTGAAAGGCTGGAGATCAAAGAAAGAAAGATATTACGAAAAATCTTAGGCCCCAAATTCCGTAACAACCAATTACTCCACATCAGTAATGAAACTCTTTACCAAAAAACTGAAACATTATCAGACACAATAAGGAAAAATAGAATTGATTTTTATGGGCACATCCTCCGGATGGACAAAAATAGACTAACCAAAAAAATATTTGATTACTTTCGCAGTAGAAGAGCCAAACCACTTTGGTTTAGAGAAACAGAGAAGGACATAACAGAACTACAAATCACTGACACTATGCTCATGGACAGAACAGCCAAAACAATAACCATGGACAAGAAGCAACGGTTCCAAGGCAAAGTCAAATCCAAGCAAACGATCCAAATCTCTGACGAAGAAAGAAAAGCAAGATCACAACGAATGAAGCAATACTGGGCTACCCTCGTATGTTCTTCCTCAAGGCACAGAACATTAAAAAGTGACAGATTTGGTGTACCCCAAAGTTGGGTGAAACAAATAAAGTAGAAAATTATTTTATATTCATTAGTAGTTAAGTAAAACTGCTACTTAAGTTAGTATGATTTTCTTAGAGTTCAAACCACAAAATTAATTTTCATTCTAATTATAAGCTAGTTTACTATATATTACAAATTTATTAAAACCCGTTTCTTTTTACTATAAATAAACCGAAAAAGCTTTAATAAGTGGGTAATTAATTCTCCCTTTTCACTACAAAACTACAGTAACAAAATCCCAACAATTTAAAGCATTAATATGAAGGGTTGACGTTACAGCGTGAACTAATCCTCCCTCGCCAGTAGCTTCATATCAACCCCTGTGCCACATACTTTGTAAAATATACATCATATAATTTATGCCGTCTGCAGCCCTTGTAACGAAGGCATTCACATAACTTACTAGAGATTTATCCGCGCCCGTACAGTATTGTACTTGGGCGTTATTCCCGCGGTTACCTTGGCTCTTTCAGTAACATACGCTAACATCTGGATTATTTTCGATTGAAATTTCACTTTATTTTTAGAATGAACACCTCAAAGTTCAAAATATATATTTAATTATTTTCGTAAATAAAGTACTACATTTCTTCCCCTTAATAAATGAACTGTTTTTACAAATTTTAAATAAATCTATTAAAAAATGAATCCGGTAATGCAAAACAAATTAAACTTCTTATGGCCTCATTACGAAAAACGTCCACCTAGTGCTTCAATTTCATAATAATTTAAGTTTTTTGCGTTTACCATTTAAGCATTTCTAAAATAAATTACTTTTATGTCACAAAGTATGTGCAACGTTAAACACCTTTTAAGTATGACATTTTCATTTTATAAAATAACACTTTATGAAACGCGTTTTAAAGAGCGAATAACGTTTTATAACGCTATATAACTTTTTATAAAATACACGGCTACACAAGTTTTGTAAAATATACGGTTACATAAAGCTTTATAAAAATATACGGCTATTTAACTTTTTATAAAATACACGGCTACACAAAGTTTTGTAATACATACGGTTACATAAAGCTTTATAAAAATATACGGCTATTTAACTTTTTATAAAATACACGGCTACACAAAGTTTTGTAATACATACGGTTACATAAAGCTTTATAAAAATATACGGCTATTTAACTTTTTATAAAATATACGGCTACACAAAGTTTTTTAAAATATAACACTACACAAAGCTTCATAAAATATACAGCTATATAACTTTTTATAAAATATACGGCTACACAAAGTTTTTTAAAATATAACACTACACAAAGCTTCATAAAATATACGGCTATATAACTTTTTAAAAAATACACGGCTACACAAAGTTTTTTAAAATATAACACTACACAAAGCTTCATAAAATATACGGCTATATAACTTTTTAAAAAATACACGGCTACACAAAGTTTTCTAAAATATAACACTACACAAAGCTTCATAAAATATACGGCTATATAACTTTTTATAAAATACACGGCTACACAAAGTTTTCTAAAATATAACACTACACAAAGCTTCATAAAATATAAGGCTATATAACTTTTTAAAAAATACACGGCTACACAAAGTTTTCTAAAATATAACACTACACAAAGCTTCATAAAATATACGGCTATATAACTTTTTATAAAATACACGGCTACACAAAGTTTTCTAAAATATAACACTACACAAAGCTTCATAAAATATACGGCTATATAACTTTTTATAAAATACACGGCTACACAAAGTTTTCTAAAATATAACACTACACAAAGCTTCATAAAATATACGGCTATATAACTTTTTATAAAATACACGGCTACACAAAGTTTTCTAAAATATAACACTACACAAAGCTTCATAAAATATACGGCTATATAACTTTTCATAAAATACACGGACACACAAAGTTTTGTAAAATATAACACTACACGAAGCTTCATAAAATATACGGCTATATAACTTTTTATAAAATACACGGACACACAAAGTTTTGTAAAATATAACACTAAACGAAGCTTCATAAAATATACGGCTATATAACTTTTTATAAAATACACGGCTACACAAAGTTTTGTAAAATATAACACTACACGAAGCTTCATAAAATATACGGCTATATAACTTTTTATAAAATACACGGACACACAAAGTTTTCTAAAATATAACACTACACGAAGCTTCATAAAATATACGGCTATTTAACTTTTTATAAAATATACGGCTACACAAAGTTTTGTAAAATATAACACTACACAAAGCTTCATAAAATATACGGCTATTTAACTTTTTATAAAATATACGGCTACACAAAGTTTTTTAAAATATAACACTACATAAAGCTTTATAAAATATACGGCTATATAACTTTTTATAAAATACACGGCCACACAAAGTTTTCTAAAATATAACACTACACAAAGCTTCATAAAATATACGGCTATATAACTTTTTATAAAATACACGGCTACACAAAGTTTTGTAATATATACGGTTACATAAGGCTTTATAAAAATATACGGCTATTTAACTTTTTATAAAATATACGGCTACACAAAGTTTTTTAAAATATAGCACTACATAAAGCTTTATAAAATATACGGCTACATAACTTTTTATAAAATATACGGCTACACAATGTTTTGTAAAGTATACAGCTACACAAAGCTTCATAAATTATACGGCTATATAACTTTTTATAAAATATACGGCTACACAACGTTTTTTAAAATATACGGCTACACAAAGTTTTGTAAAATATAACACTACATAAAGCTTCATAAATTATACGGCTATATAACTTTTTATAAAATATACGGCTACACAAAGTTTTGTAAAATATAACACTACATAAAGCTTTATAAAATATACGGCTATATAACTTTTAAAAATATACGGCTAAATAACTTTTATAAAATATACGGCTAAATAACTTTTTATAAAATATACGGCTACACAACGTTTTGTAAAGTATACGGCTACACAAAGCTCCATAAAATATACGGCTAAATAACTTTTTATAAAATATACGGCTACACAACGTTTTGTAAAATATACGGCTACACAAAGCTTCATAAAATATACGGCTACATAACGTTTTATAAAATATACGGCTACACAACGTTTTGTAAAATATACGGCTACACAAAGCTTCATAAAATATACGGCTACATAACGTTTTATAAAATATACGGCTACACAACGTTTTGTAAAATATACGGTTACACAAAGCTTCACAAAATATGTGGTTACATAACTTTTTATAAAATATACGGCTACACAACGTTTTGTAAAATATACGGTTACACAAAGCTTCACAAAATATGTGGTTACATAACGTTTTATAAAATATACGGCTACACAACGTTTTGTAAAATATACGGTTACACAAAGCTTCACAAAATATATGTGGTTACATAACTTTTTATAAAATATACGGCTACACAACGTTTTGTAAAATATACGGTTACACAAAGCTTCACAAAATATGTGGTTACATAACGTTTTATAAAATATACGGCTACACAACGTTTTGTAAAATATACGGTTACACAAAGCTTCACAAAATATGTGGTTACATAACGTTTTATAAAATATACGGCTACACAACGTTTTGTAAAATATACGGTTACACAAAGCTTCACAAAATATGTGGTTACATAACTTTTATAAAATATACGGCTACACAACGTTTTGTAAAATATACGGTTACACAAAGCTTCACAAAATATGTGGTTACATAACTTTTTATAAAATATACGGCTACACAACGTTTTGTAAAATATACGGTTACACAAAGCTTCACAAAATATGTGGTTACATAACTTTTTATAAAATATACGGCTACACAACGTTTTGTAAAATATACGGTTACACAAAGCTTCACAAAATATGTGGTTACATAACTTTTTATAAAATATACGGCTACATAACGTTTTGTAAAATATACGGCTACACAAAGCTTCATAAAATATACGGCTACATAACGTTTTATAAAATATACGGCTACACAACGTTTTGTAAAATATACGGCTACACAAAGCTTCATAAAATATACGGCTACATAACGTTTTATAAAATATACGGCTACACAACGTTTTGTAAAATATACGGTTACACAAAGCTTCACAAAATATGTGGTTACATAACTTTTTATAAAATATACGGCTACACAACGTTTTGTAAAATATACGGTTACACAAAGCTTCACAAAATATGTGGTTACATAACTTTTTATAAAATATACGGCTACACAACGTTTTGTAAAATATACGGTTACACGTAGCTTCACAAAATATGTGGTTACATAACTTTTTATAAAATATACGGCTACACAACGTTTTGTAAAATATACGGTTACACAAAGCTTCACAAAATATGTGGTTACATAACTTTTTATAAAATATACGGCTACACAACGTTTTGTAAAATATACGGTTACACAAAGCTTCACAAAATATGTGGTTACATAACTTTTTATAAAATATACGGCTACATAACGTTTTATAAAATGTAAGGTTACATAAATATAAAATATACTTCTACACAACTTTTTATAAAATATACGGCCACATAAAGCTTTATAAAATATAAGGCTACATAACGTGTTATAAAATGTAAGGTTACATAATGTATAAAATATACGGCTGCACAACGTTTTGTAAAATATACGGCTACATAAAGATTTATAAAATATACGACTACACAACGTTTTGCAAAATATACGGCTACACATAAAAATAAAAAAAAAACACATAAAAATAGCTTTATAAAATATACGGCTACATAACGTTTTATAAAATGCACGGTTACATAAAGCTTTATAAAATATACGGCTATATCACGGCAGCAAAAACCATCGTACACATAATGGAAGCACTGAAAGTGTAAATAGTAAAATCTGATGATGTACACGTTTGTTAAAAAGTGTCACCTTTCATATTTTACACTTGGTAATCGATACTGAACTTTTGTTTGCAAAAATCGTAATTCTGAAACTAACACGTACATTTTACAGAGCAACATGTAATACTGCATTTACCAAATTCTAAAAACACGGTTAATTACAACTAATTTTAAAATATTTGTTCCCTGTTAAAGGAACAAACAAAACTATTTACAACAAGAGAATTAAAATTACTCGCTGCACGCAGCTGTCTCGCTGATATGACAGAAGATAATTTCAAAAAAATAACAATAACCTAAAAAAAATCTCAAAGTAATTTCAAAAAACAAATATCTTTTATCTTTTTATTCCAAGTCATTGGAAATTTAAATTATTAATTTAAGCAGGTTTAAATGCATATTACTATAGTATTAAACCTTTGATTATAGTCATAATTTCAAAAAGTGATGATTTTTTAAATTAAATGTCACAATACTTAAACGACTGAAAACATTTTGCCTTGATGGTATTACCGTAATCAACTTTCCTGCAAATTACTGACGCCAGGTGTTAACATATAATAGGTTATATATTCATAAACTCTTTATAAACTGTGAATATATACGTCAATATACAACAAGCTGAAGTAATAGTGCGTGTTTTAATGTTACCGTCTATATTTTGCAAATCAATATTTCTATTTCTTCTTCTTTTCGTTTCACATTCTTTGGGGTACGCTGAATCAATCATTTCTTGCGCGCTGTACTTTTCTTTGTTCCCAGTAGCTCTTCATTCTTTCCGATCTTCTTTTCCTCTCCTCTTCCGAAATGACAGGTTTAGGTCTTATTTTGGTTTTAACTTGGAATTTAATTCTTTCGTCCTTGGTACTTATCTTAGCAGTGTGGTCAAGCAGTGAATTTTCTGTACTTTTTAATTCTATTAGGTCTTTTTCAATTTCTTTAAACCAGTTCGGTTTTGTTTTACGATTATGGAAAAAATCAAACACCTGTTTTGTCAATCTATTGGAGTTCATTCTAAGAAGATGGCCGTAAAAATTTATTCTCCTTTTTCTCATAGTATCTGACAGTTTTTCAATCTTCTTATAGAGAGCTTCATTTCTTATATATACTAACTTATTATCCTGAAATTTTGTTCCTATAATTTTTCTTAAGATTTTCCTTTCCGTTATTTCAAGCTTTTCTATCTGGCCTATGCGATTCATGGTTAATGTTTCTGCTGCGTACAGTGCTTCCGGCTTGATCACTGTTTTATAATGTTTAATTTTGGACCCCCATGAAAGGGATTTCTTATTGTATGTTTCTTTCGTCAATTGGAAGGCCAATTCAAGTTTGTTTTTCCTGGATTCCATTGCCTTGCCTTCATCTGCATTCCAACTAATCCATTCACCAAGATATTTGAACTCTTTTACAATTTCTATTTTCTGTTCTTGGATTTTAAGGTATTTATTTGGGTATTTGTTGTTTGTCATGATTTTGGTCTTTTCAAAAGACATGTTTAGACCTATTTTAGCTGCTTGTTTCTTCAATTCAAGAATCTGCTCCTTTGTTTCCTCAATATTTCTATTTATTGTATGCAAAATAATAATATCGTTATTACTTTTAATTATGGTTTCCATAAGGTCAGTTGAATGACAATATCACAACTCTACTCGAAGTGTACAAGAGCTACATCAGTGTTGTTTCCGTGTTAAAACCTACAAACCAGTAACTGAATTATCTTCGGGTCGTGCGACTGGAATCTCTCGCTAAAAAGAATTAGTTCCTGACAGACCAACAATCTTTAGAATGATTTCTTCCATCCTTCATCTTGCTTTCGTCTGTCCAGTTCTGACTTCTTACGTTTTGATTATTTTTTTACAAAATTTCTTGTCTTTTGATCTTTTCCAAACTTACTGTTATAGTTTTGATAACGACAGAATTCAAAACGGAGACAAGACGAAGCAGTAAAGTTGGCAATGTTTACGTAAAACCTCTACAATGCTTATGAAATTCACCTGAAAGTCGGTACTTAAAAACTTTGTTGGTTATGGAATCCAGTGAATAACTTAATTTTAATTTAGATTTTTACAAAAATATGAGGTCAAAAGTTACGTAGCTTAAACACCGGTCAGTCTGCTGCAATTTTAGATGATGGGTTCTGGACTGCATTTACTGCCGTTAGCCTTACCACTTCCGTTATCGTCGATCCTTCGTCCTCATGAGACTAACTGGCACAAAGTACGGACGTTAAGTAAAAAAAAACATATACAGTAGTAAACCGTTAGGTTTACAACAATAAAGTTATAAGTTGTACATAATTAATTGTAAATATTATAATTTATTATTATTTACTTTACTTGTTACAATGAAAACAGAGTTCAATTAATAGTTAATTTTAAAAACTCATTAATGCTGATCATTAGGCTAATTTGCTGATGGTGAAATAAACAGAACATTTCTGTTTTAGTTATATCCCGATAGGCTATACAGAAAAGATATGCACCATTAAGTGAGCCCCAATCCAATTTGCTCTCCCTTACTCTCCCCCCTCAAGGAATGAGAAAATACTGCGTCGTCCTGTAACGCAGTACAAGCATATTACTTACAGTTCGGACTGTACTTTAGAAGGAGAAACAAACAATATACGAGGTTGTACTCTTGTGTTTGTAGCTTTGAAACAAACAATATACGAGGTTGTACTCTTGTGTTTGTAGCTTTGAAACAAACAATATACGAGGTTGTACTCTTGTGTTTGTAGCTTTGAAACAAACAATATACGAGGTTTACTCTTGTGTTTGCAACATTGAAACAAACAATATACGAGGTTGTACTCTTGTGTTTGTAGCTTTGAAACAAACAATATACGAGGTTGTACTCTTGTGTTTGTAGCTTTGAAACAAACAATATACGAGGTTGTACTCTTGTGTTTGTAGCTTTGAAACAAACAATATACGAGGTTGTACTCTTGTGTTTGTAACTTTTGAAACAAACAATATACGAGGTTGTACTATACGAGGTTGTACTTTGTGTTTGTAGCTTTGAAACAAACAATATACGAGGTTGTACTCTTGTGTTTGTAGCTTTGAAACAAACAATATACGAGGTTGTACTCTTGTGTTTGTAGAGGTTGTACTTTGTGTTTGTAACAAAACAATATACGAGGTTGTACTCTTGTGTTTGCAACATTGAAACAAACAATATACGAGGTTGTACTCTTGTGTTTGTAGCTTTGAAACAAACAATATACGAGGTTGTACTCTTGTGTTTGTAGCTTTGAAACAAACAATATACGAGGTTGTACTCTTGTGTTTGTAGCTTTGAAACAAACAATATACGAGGTTGTACTCTTGTGTTTGTAGCATTGAAACAAACAATATACGAGGTTGTACTCTTGTGTTTGTAGCTTTGAAACAAACAATATACGAGGTTGTACTCTTGTGTTTGTAGTACAAACAATATACGAGGTTGTACTCTTGTGTTTGTAGCTTTGAAACAAACAATATACGAGGTTGTACTCTTGTGTTTGTAGCTTTGAAACAAACAATATACGAGGTTGTACTCTTGTGTTTGTAGCTTTGAAACAAACAATATACGAGGTTGTACTACGAGGTTTGTACTTTGTGTTTACTCTTGTAGCTTTGAAACAAACAATATACGAGGTTGTACTTTGTGTTTGTAACAAAACAAACAATATACGAGGTTGTACTCTTGTGTTTGTAGCTTTGAAACAAACAATATACGAGGTTGTACTCTTGTGTTTGTAGCTTTGAAACAAACAATATACGAGGTTGTACTCTTGTGTTTGTAGCTTTGAAACAAACAATATACGAGGTTGTACTCTTGTGTTTGTAGCTTTGAAACAAACAATATACGAGTTGTACTCTTGTGTTTGTAGCTTTGAAACAAACAATATACGAGGTTGTACTCTTGTGTTTGTAGCTTTGAAACAAACAATATACGAGGTTGTACTCTTGTGTTTGTAGCTTTGAAACAAACAATATTTGTACTCTTGTGTTTGTAAACAAACAATATACGAGGTTGTACTCTTGTGTTTGTAGCATTGAAACAAACAATATACGAGGTTGTACGCTTGTGTTTGTAGCTTTGAAACAAACAATATACGAGTTTGTATCCCTTGTGTTTGCAGCTTTGAAACAAACAATATACGAGGTTGTACTCTTGTGTTTGTAGTGTTTGAAAACAAACAATATACGAGGTTGTACTCTTGTGTTTGGTTGAAAAACAAACAATATACGAGTTGTACTCTTGTGTTTGTAGCTTTGAAACAAACAATATACGAGGTTGTACTCTTGTGTTTGTAGCTTTGAAACAAACAATATACGAGGTTGTACTCTTGTGTTTGTAGCTGTTTGAAACAAACAATATACGAGTGTTGTACTCTTGTGTTTGTAGCTTTGAAACAAACAATATACGAGGTTGTACTCTTGTGTTTGTAGCTTTGAAACAAACAATATACGAGGTTGTACTCTTGTGTTTGTAGCTTTGAAACAAACAATATACGAGGTTGTACTCTTGTGTTTGTAGCTTTGAAACAAACAATATACGAGGTTGTACTCTTGTGTTTGTAGCTTTGAAACAAACAATATTCGAGGTTGTACTCTTGTGTTTGTAGCTTTGAAACAAACAATATTCGAGGTTGTACGAGTTTTGTACTCTTGTGTTTGTAGCTTTGAAACAAACAATATACGAGGTTGTACTCTTGTGTTTGTAGCTTTGAAACAAACAATATACGAGTTGTACTCTTGTGTTTGTAGCTTTGAAACAAACAATATACGAGGTTGTACTTTGTGTTTGTATTGGAAAGTCAAATTAGTCAATAATACGATTATTAGTTGTACTCTTGTGTTTGTAGCTTTGAAACAAACGTGCACGTATTACCTCACATATGAAGTTTTTTTTAATAATTAGTTCGTTTAGTAAGTGCAATTCTTACAACTAATTAACAGTGCATTAAAAAAATCACCAATTTGTATAGTTTTTACGTTACACAATAAGATATGTTGTATTCTACAACAAATATAAAATTAATTATTTTATTTAAACTTTTATTATTCTGTTTATATTATAAAATATTGTCTCGCGACGAGATTTTACAAGGATGTCTATATATTCCTTGCCCCAAGACATGGTTAACAAGGTGGTGGCTCAATCAGGTTTCAGAAACGTGAAATATTTAGTGTTATTTCATTAAAATTAATTGTACAGAAAACCCATACTACTCCCCTTAAGTTAAATTCCATTATTTAAAATGACCAATGACGCCTTTAAGAGCCAAAACTAAACATGTCTTTAAAACGACCCCAGGTTTTAGAGCTAACGGTGGCAAAATCAAATTCAGGGCGATATGGAAGGGTTTTAGAATTATATTTTTCATTCAAATTTTGAACAGCCGTTTGAAATAACTATTAAAATATATAACAATACCTAACGCAAGAATTAAAAAAAAAGTAGAGCGATTGTTGAGTTTCATCCATAGGTTTTAAGTTGTACTTAGTAAGAAGATAGTTTTTTGCATAATCGAAGTATGTTTTGTATGTCATTAAAAGTTTAAAATATCGACATTTCAAATTCAGATTAAATATTTTCTAATATAAACACCATGACAATGTACAAGTCATGAAACCTTTATTGTAACTATAGCGAAGGGAACACATGACTTCACCCCGGCTCCCAACCCTTCTCGGGGGATGTAGAGTAGCGTGGGCAGAGACTAAAAACAACATTATTTATAAAACAACAACGAAAAACACCTAATTTCGACTAAAATCTTAGTAGCTTTTAAAACCAATTTGCTTCCATTTGCTAAACTAACAATCGCGGTCAAAATTTTCCATTAATTATAGATTTTGTGGATTTAACTCGGACGCAATTTCATTAACATTTAACATAATTTAACAGAAAACAGAACATTTAACAGAAAACACATAATTTTACTCCTAAATACCGTATCTCTAAACCTATTGAATGATGTGGCAGCAACAAACACACCAAATTTGTTTTATAAATCATTAACATACGAGGTGTGTTCAGAAAGTAACGAGAATTTTAATTTTTTGAACAAAATATTTATTTATTCTTCTACACTGATGTTGTCGCCTTTAAAATAGTCCCCATTGGAGATTATGCACTTGTGTCAGCGCTTCTTCCAATCCTCGAAACACTTCTCAAACTCGATCTTTGAGATAGCCTTTAGTTCTTTCAGCGATGCGCTTTTAATGTCATCTACGGCTGTAAAACGACGGCCCTTTAAGTTTCTCTTTATTTTTGGAAATAGCAAAAAGTCACACGGAGCCATGTCTGGCGAATATGGAGGCTGGGGCATCGTTACAGTACTGTTTTTGGCCAAAAATTCACGAACAAGCAATGAAGTGTATATAAGCTGGTGCATTATCGTGGTGCAAAGCCATGCATTGTTTTTCCACAGATCCGGGCGTTTTTTTCGGATTGCTTCACTCAAACGGCGTTGAACTTGTAGGTAGTACTCCTTATTGACCGTTTCACCTGGTGGCAGGAATTCATGATGTACTATGCCATTAATATCGAAGAACACAGTGAGTTCTTTACCTTCACGTTCGATCGCACTTTTTCGGTCTTGTCGAGCCTTTTCCGGTCTTGGCGAGCCAGAATGCCTCCACTGGGATCATTGAGCCTTAGTTTCGACGTCATATCCTTAAACCCATGTTTCGCCACTTGATATAATACGTTTCAGTAATTCTACATCGTCATTGACTTCATTTAGTGACTCCTGAGCAACTTCCATTCTCCGCTGTTTTTGTTCAAAATTCAACAATTTTGGAACGAATTTTGCTGTAACGCGTTTCATACACAAAACACTGGAAACAATGTCATGACATGATCCAACCGATATGCCAACATCATTAGCGACCTCTCTAATTGTGATTCGGCGATTGTTCATAACCATTTCTTTCACTTTTTCCACATTTTCATCGGTTGTTGATGTGCTGGGGCGTCCAGGGCGTTCGTCATCTTCAATGTCTTCACGGCTTTCTTGGAAAAGCTTATACCACTCATGAACTCTTTCTTTACTCATAACAGACTCACCATAGGCCTTTGTGAACATTTCACACACTTTTTTCCATTTTTTACACAAAATTTGATACAAATTCTTTTAACAAACGAAATCGCCGAGCTCATAAAAACACGTCTAACCTTAGTGGCTGTCACAGACAAAGTCAACAATGAAAACAGCTAAAGTTTTATCATACTTTAAGGGCATGTATACCATCATAATAAAAAAAATGTTTGACAATCGGACTCTCCAAGCTGGCGAAATTTAAAAATTCTCGTTACTTTCTGAACACGCCTCGTATTAATGTCAAGGATGTTAATAATTTCTAGTTAAAATTCTTTACTAATTGGTGTTGATGTTATACTCATACGTTTTTAAAAAAAAACTACTTTATCTCCTGAGATTATCAAAAGCAGAGAGAACGATATTTTGATACCTACACTTTTAATTTCATCTCAATTTTTTCTGTCCTCTGAGAAAATATTCAGAATACATATATTACAAAGAAAAGTAATAAATATTATAATTGTATAAGCTTCACTGAGCAGTATAAAAAATCATAGCTTTTAAAACTTTGTAGAAAAATATTTTTTTTAAAATAATTTACTTCATTACTGATTACTGGTTAAACTAGTCACGAGCAGCATTTGAATAAGAAAATTATCGTTGATATACGATAGTAAAAATATTTATGAATTATTAAAATAAATATTAAAGGAATGAAAGTGAAAATTTGCAATATTAATAAAAAAAACATAAAATTTATAGTGTTGAAAATTCACAGTATTTTAGTAGTAAATATGCTGCTTTACGATCCTACGTCATATAAAGCAAAAACGATCTCCATAGCCTCCATTGATGTGGTGTTAATGGAGTCTGTTATGCACAGGCTGGCCAATCTATAGATTTTATTCTGAGATTCTCTGGCATCCCTCTGTTCGGAGGCATGCCTATAATCAGCTCCATGTCTTACCAACCATTCTTCTAAGTCCCACCAGTGACGATGGCTTTTCCCATAATGCACCCGAGATGTGCATTCTAAGTCAGTTTGGTGTCAAGCACCAAGCCTACATATTTCACGTAGATCACAACAGGGATTGTCTTCCAAATATTAAACCCTCCTACATAAGAGGTGATCCTTTATAAAGAGAACCAAAGTATGTTTCCTAGGGTTAACAACTAATTTCTCCTGATGACAAGTTTCTATAGTGATGACTCTTTCACGGGATTCACCACTGTGTTACTATGCTTCCTTAAAATCACACATCATCTTGTGTATAGCATCCCTTTAAAGAGAGAAGGTCTAGGAGTAAATGTTGAACACGTTCCATAAGAAGGAGTTAAAACTCCTCTACGGAGAGCCCCTAACAAAGTCCACCTCTACCTTTTCTCCTAGAGCTTTAGCTACAAACATCCTCACCTTCAGTATATCCCCCACGTAGTCTCATATTGTTCTGGTTATCCTGCAGCGCGACAAGGCACGAATCATTGAATCATTTAGGCATTGTCGAAAGCTCCGTCAATGTCAAGAAAAACATTAAGGACAGAGTCTTTGACCTCTAGGGTCCCTTCTACTTTATGAACCAAATTTTGAAATGCACAAACACAGCCTTTCACCGATTGGTAGGTGTACTAAATAGCATGCAGAGGAATCATGACCCCCTAACATGTCTCTATACTAGTTTCTCTAAAGCATTCCGAATGAACGAAGTAAGACTGATAGGTTTATAAGCCTTGGATTTAGCGTAAGACGCTCGCCCTGGCCTTGGAATAAAGACTACACAGGCCGCTTTCCATCCTAGGGTTACACCTGAAGGCTGTGCTGGGTTGGTACAATCAACACAGGATAAGAGTGATAGACTCTTTGAGTGGTAAGAGTGATAGGAGTCTTTGCAAGTCTCCTCTATCTTGCAAAGACGTTCGTTAGCATTCTTAAGAGGCAAGTCAGTCATTAGTCATGATAACAAAAGCATTATTATTCGTTAAGAAATAAGTCAGTTGCTAATTAAAATGAAAGCATTATTGGTCCTTTCTAAAAAAAATAACTTTTGTATTTAATGTATAGTAAATATGTCTTAAGTTTTAATAAATGGCTTGAACACATGCGAAAAAATTGTTATAATGCAGGAAGTTGAAAAAAATTATATTTTCCGAATAGATCTTCCACTCTCTTTTCTTCGTTTTCAAAACAATATTTTTTTAAATTTTTATTGTTCTAAAAACTAATATTGTAACACTTTTTTTAAATCACGCTGTATAAGGAGAAGGATGAATGGTTATTACATTTAAAAGAATGCCCAGTGTCTTTTATAAGGCTTGAAAGAGCGGAAACTGAAAGGAATAAATAATTACTTTACATTTTCGCGAGAAATTTGATTTTGCATAACTTCTCAAAGAAAACTCAATCAT
Source organism: Callitettix versicolor (assembly GCA_022606455.1). Taxonomy (NCBI): domain Eukaryota; kingdom Metazoa; phylum Arthropoda; class Insecta; order Hemiptera; family Cercopidae; genus Callitettix; species Callitettix versicolor. The sequence goes on from CM040184.1 coordinate 5,842,170, forward strand.
CTGTGAAGTAGGCCTAATCCTTTGTGTTCAAAGTACAGTTTGTAATAATATTACGAAAGTAACTTAGCTTACAATGTGCAATCTAAGTTGGTACTCGCAGAATTATTACTTGATTTCATCGACAATCAAAGACATATAATAAGACTTAAAATAAATTAAATGTTTGTGAATGTAAATAAATATGACCAGAGTGTGTAAATAAGAAGCAAATGAAAAACAATTTGCAACAAATGATCAACATCGAGCCTAGGCGTTATTTGCATCACATAAGGTGCAACCATCTTAGTGGTAACCATCTTTGTCGCATTTAAGTACATATTTCCATAATTAATTTTCAATGAAATCAAACTTCTACATTACAAAATGAAAATATGTTACTTTCTTTTTTACTCAAAAAGTAATACTTTCAAAAATTATTTCACGTATTTTACAACAATCTAGTTCGAATTATTAAAGTAATTCTTTAAAAAAAGAGAATTTTTATACTAGGAGTATAAAAATTAAGTTATATAGACGAATTTTCCTGAAAGGTTTGTTTCTAGTCAACTTCATTTTATCAATTATAAATGCAAGAAATTAAAACTGAACATTGAAGTATATCTGCATAAAGAAAATAAATGACAATTTAATTCTTTTTAAAAAATTTGTACATATTTATAGTTATCAATAACTTACTATGTAGCTGTTATGTTCCTTACTAATAAAGACTAGTTGTACTTTTCAAAATTACATAATTTTTAGAAATTACATAAATTTTCTGACAAGCATATATTCTAAGTTGATACAAATTAATACAAATTAAAAGACTTAAATAATTATTTATAATTTATTTACTTCATTATGTATATTTATTTATAGTTATTATTTTATAATTATTAATTATAATAAAATTGTACTATAATTATTACTTTTGACATAGTTTTTTTCAGAAAATTATAGATTTTATTTTTAATAATTGCTGTTATTAAATCTTTTAATTATTTTTTAATGCAAAAACTTGAGTGGCTCTCAAAAGTGCACATTTAATTTGAATAAATCTACATAGATTCTAAGTCTATATGTGCGTACATAGTTAAACCTCCATACTTACTTTTGCAGTTTATCATATAGAGTCTAGAAAGTAAAAATTAATAATCAATGATCCCTATCATCCTAATTAGTTCAGTAATAATTAATGAGTAATAATGTTTGAAAGTGCATTATATTTAATTGATTAATTATCGGTTTATTACATGTTTATTTTGACATTTTCATTTCCGTTTCACAAGTGCTAACAGTTTTATCAAAATAGTTTGTAAAAAAGGGCTCGCATACTGTACAGCACACCCACAATGTGGCAAGACCAATCGATAGAGCAGGACACAAAGTGTTAGAAATATAACACGTCTCTTACTTACAGTAGGCTACTGAGATAATAAATTATACTGTATAAGAAAATAACGTTAAACAATTTAGAATGTAAAATTAGATAATTAGTATACAAATAAATGTCCCTCAACTTGTGCACGTTGTCGTAGGTTCGAGACTGCAGTTACTACCGTAAACTTTACTTTTTCCGCACTTAAATCTCTCGTCCGCATTAATTCTAATTGGTGCAAAGTATGGAAACCAAGCAAAAAATGTTGGTATAGATTTAACAAAATAACTTAAAAAACAAATAATCACTACATAGAGTGTAAATAAGCCTATTTTAGTGGATATTTCACAAAAAACCCGAAGTGGCATTGGTTGAGCATAAATTGCGCTAAAACAAATTTCTCACACCGGAAAAACCACTAAACTGTCGCGTAGCGTCGTCTCGTTAACAACTTCTCAGATGAACTCGAGGTAAGTGGCGTTTTTACTCAAGAAGGCTGCCTCTAATGTCTATTAAACTTTGCTTAACATTTTTCAGCATATAATTATATATGAACGTGTAAAATTAATACAAAAGTACGGTTATACACGTAATTAAACTTTAATTATATTTAATATCAACATTTTCTATCGGGCTTCCCAAATTTTGAGTGTGCGAAACTCGGGGCAAAATAATTGACTAATAAACGAAGGACAAATTTGACGCTGATGCAATATTATTACATTCACGCGTTACACAATATAAACCTGTTCACAAAGGATGATTTCATAAGTGATTGAGTTTTTAGACCTGCCCCCTTTTCGTATATTTTATAATTTTTGAAGAATAAAGGTTGTGTGGGGAGAACAGAGTTAATTTTTACATTATAAAGCTTTTCTTTTCCAGTAGCGTGTGCAATTATTTTTGCAGTAAAAACAGGTTGTTTTAAATGATCTCTTTCCAGCAGGTTCTATAAAACAAATTATTTCCATTAACTGTTTTATTATAATTTATACCGCAAACATCTTATTTACAAGAAAATAAATTATAACACGCTTTTAAAGTACGTTTGAGTTTATAAATAAAACAAAACGAATCCACATGCTGTACTTTAACAAATTATAATTCAACAGTAATGATTTTCAGTAATTTAAACCAATTTCGATAATGACACCATTGTACAATAATGGCAATTACTTTTTCAAGATGGCAGTGCATAATACATTATCATAATCTACGAACTGCCACAACATTTCTAATGACAAAATGGCAAATTCTGAAAGCAGCAATTAAAACGTAACTCTTACTAAAGTACAGCTAAATTGACCTTCAGTTGTATAATAAAGGGTACATTATATTAGCGAATTTTCATTAGAAAACGAGCTATTGGAAAGGCCTTTATGGTAAGATCCAGGTCCAGGTTCTTGAAAAGACACCGATGCTAACCATTAGAACACTTGTTGAGTAGTCCTTAATTCTTTAATCGTATTAATATATTTTTTTATTTTAAGGCGAAAAGCATATTAAGGTTATTATCGCCTCCCTAAATGTAAGTGTGAGTGTAAAGTGTTAAAGTCGTAAGTGTAGTGTAGTAAGTTTAAGTGTCTGTTACATTCGGGTACCGCGAGAGACGTCTAAATCCTCTCAATAGGTACAGCTAGTCTGCATCTCCCTGCGGGGTAATAGTATTTATAAACGTGTGTGTGTGTGTGTGTGTGTGTGTGTGTGTGTGTGTGTGTGTGTGTGTGTGAGAGAGAGAGAGAGAGAGTGTGTGTGTGTGTGTGTATGTAAGTGTGTGTGAGTGTGTTAGTGGATGTTTAAGTGAGTAAGTGTGTCTGTGTGTCTGTGCGTGAGTGACTGAGTGTGTGTGTGTGTGTGTGTGTGTGTGTGTCTGTCTGTGTGTAAGTGAGTGTGTGTGTGTGTGTGTGTGTGTGTGTGTGTGTGTGTGTGTGTGTGTGTGTGTGTGTGTGTGTGTGTGTGTGTGTGTGTGTGTGTGTGTGTAAGTGAGTGAGTTGATGTGTAAGTGAGTGTGTGTGTGTGTGTGTGTGTGTGTGTGTCTGTCTGCCTGTCTGTGTATGTATGTGTGTGTGTGTGTGTGTGTGTGTGTGTGTGTGTCTGTGTGTGTGTGTAAGTGAGTGTGTGTGTGTGTGTGTGTGTGAGTGAGTGAATGTGTAAGTGAGGGTGTATGTGTCTGTGTGTGAGTAAATGTTTAAGTGTGTGTGTGTGTCTATCTGTGTGTCTGTGTGTGAGTGAGTGTGTGTCTGTGTGTAAGTGAGTGTGTGCGTATGTGCGTGCGTGTGTGTGTGTGTGTGTGTGTGTGTGTGTAAGTGAGTGAGTTAGAGTGTAGTGTGTGTGTGTGTGTCTGTCTGTCTGTCTGTGTATGTGATTGTGTGTGTGTGTGTGTGTGTGTGTGTGTGTGTGTGTGTGTGTGTGTGTGTGTGTGTGTGTGTGTGTGTGTGTGTGTGTGTGTGTGTGTGTGTGTCTGTCTGTCTGTGTGTGTGTGTATGTGTGTGTGTGTGTGTGTGTGTGTGTGTGTGTGTGTGTGTGTGTGTGTGTGTGTGTGTGTGTGTGTGTGTGTGTAAGCTCGCGCTCGTTTATAAACATTCTTTTTATTAATCATTTTGTCTTTTCAAATTACATTAAATTGCGAAAATAAAATCAACATCAGTCGAGGTACATTTTAAAACTTGCGATGTATTTTGACAATTCGAAAAGCACTTTTATGCATACTTTAACGCTGACTGTGACAGTGATATCAGATACCTGAAAATGAATAATACAAAAACATTGTTTGGCCCATGTGTTGTGATACCGTTACTTTTTAAAACGTCGTTTCCATCACGCCAGCGAGCCTCAATATAACGTATTGGTACTACGTATTAAATTCACTGCTGCAGCGTATATATAAGAGAAAAGTAAATATCACTTAGGTTCCACTAACATATAACATACTTCTGACAACACTTCAAATCACACATGCGCACTCACAAGATATAAAAACAATGTTTGATGTATGTCTTGAAGTAGAACATTCCTCGAACACATTTTTATTTAGCGTTTTTAACGAGTTCACATTGAGTTCCTGACCTCTAAATCACTTTTTGAGAGATCGTTAAACATTTGTTTTATTACAATAAAACCACCTTCAACAGACAATTCCGATATACGGACATCTCTCGTGGGCTGAAATTTCCGTAAGAATTTACTAAGAAATTACCTTCCTTTATACGGACACTGTCAGCAGGTCACGGACATCAATATTTGTCAAATTTTCGTATCTTATACCTCTACTGGGTGCACACATTGACAAAAGTATACAGTGATTTCAGCTGACATATTTACTGAAGCTGAATCATATACCCATACGAGCATATAGCCTACTCGTATACTGTAGCATAGAACATTGATCCTTAAAACTATTCTACAAGGGGTATGACAGCGTTAGTTTAATGGAGACATTGATTGAACTAAAATAAGTAAGGTGGGTTTTTGTAAGGGTATTGTTATTGGCCTAACACAGTAGACAACAAAAACCGTGCCACACATAGTTGTAAAATTGTAACAAACGCATTGAATTGATTGACGCGTGTCTGATAATATTATAGGCGGGAAGATTTTACTACTGCTATTGTTTTATTTCAACCAATAAGAATGAATTACAACTGTAAAAGGTTCTCAGAAGTCTCTATTTGTAGTTTGTACATAAGGCTACTACTTTGTATGAAAGGGACGCCGAGTTAAAATAAAAAGTACAAAACTCGCAATGCCCAGTTTGACAAATCTACCTCGAACCAACCTTCTCAACAATGTATTTTGTAAAGCAACAGTTAGGGTCACATGTGTATTGGATGGTCTCTTAAAGTTTGTTTTCTGTATGCAATAGCAGTAGCTTTTATTTATTTATTTTATTTAATACACTAATAGTTGTTTGTACAACCAAATTAATGTGACAAAACTAATAAAAATAGATTTAAAAAATTTTAAACTTACGAGGTGTGTTCAGAAAGTAACGAGAATTTTTAAATTTCGCGGGCTTGGAGAGTCCGATTGTCAAACATTTTTTTATTATGTTGGTATACATGCCCTTGAAGTATGGTAAAACTTTCAGCTGTTTTCATTGTTGACTTTGTGACAACCACTAAGGTTAGACGTGTTTTTATCAGCTCGACGATTTTCGTTTGTTAAAAGAAATGGATCAAAGAATTTGTATCAAATTTTGCGTAAAAAATGGAACAAAGTGTGTGAAATGTTAACAAAGGCCTATGGTAAAGCTATGAGTAAAGCAAGAGTTTACGAGTGGTATAAGCGTTTACAAGAAGGCCGTAAAGACGTTGAAGATGACGAACGTCCTGGACGCCCCAACACAACAACCGATGAAAACGTGGAAAAAGTGAAAGAAATGATTATGAACAATCGCCGAATCACAATTAGTGAGGTCGCTGATGATGTTGGCATATCGATTGGATCATATCATGACATTGTTTCCAATGTTTTGTGTATGAAACACGTGGCAGCAAAATTCGTTCCAGAATTGTTGAATTTTGAACAAAAACAGCGCCGAATGGAAGTTGCTCAGGAGTCACTAAATGAAGTCAACGACGATGTAGAATTACTGAAACGTATTATAAGAGGTGACGAAACATGGGTTTACGGATATGACATCGAAACTAAGGCTCAATCACCCCAGTGGAAGCATTCTGGCTCGCCAAGACCGAAAAAGGCTCGACAATGCAGTCGAACGTGAAAGTTATGCTCACTGTGTTCTTCGATATTAATGGCATAGTGCATCATGAATTCCTGCCACCAGGTGAAACGGTCAGTAAGGAGTACTACCTACAAGTTCAACGCCGTTTGCGTGAAGCAATCCGAAAAAACACCCGGATCTGTGGAAAAACAATTCATGGCTTTTGCACCACGATAATCCACCAGCTCACACTTCATCGCTTGTTCGTGAATTTTTAGCCAAAAACAGTACTGTAACGATGCCCCAGCCTCCATATTCGCCAGCATATGGTGTGGTACTTTCTGAATACACCTCGTACAAACAAATTTAATAGATTTTTACATGTTTAGTAGATAAAGAAGTTGAATACCAAAAATCCAAGTTTCGAAAATTATCTAAATAGATAGAGATAACATAAAACACCCAAAACGTTTTGAATGACTTTTGTTCGTGTATGTAATTTTTATACTAACTCCATTTTTTCGAAATATTGAAAACAAAATACTTATATTTAAAGAAAATAAAGAAATGATTACCCTGAATATAAAAGTCTTCCCTCATTATAATGACAAGTATAGGAGCAATGTGCATAGCATACAAGAGAAGAAGACGTATTAGACATTATTCAACACGCTTATAAAAGCTAATATACAATTACTAATTAAATAAAACTTATTATTCAATTATTTCGTGAAATTAAGTTCGCGAGTCATAAGCCAACTGGTATAGGAGCAATTAAAGTAAAACAAGTATTGTGAACATGCTTTACAGCGACGACATAAAATTAATAATCAAACCACACTTAACCGCCCGTTAGTATGTAAAGCAAAATTTGCAATCAATAAACTAGTTGGAATAAGATATATTACAAAACATACATTGTCAACATGCTTTAAAGTGCTGACATTAAATTAATAATCTAATTTAACTTAACTGACCAATTTAATTTAACTTAATTTAAACTTAACTGACCAATAACTAACCATTTAATCATCCAGTAGTTAACTACTTAACCATTATATAGTTCGTAAAACACTGTTTGCCAACAATAGACAAATTAGAATAAGACATACTACAAAACTACATTATCAACTACATGAACTACAGAGCCGACAGTAAGTTAATAATCAAATCACAATTAATCGTTTAATAGTTAACCACTTAACCATCAAACACTTAACCACTTACGCATTAAATATTTCGTAAAACACTGTTTGCCAACAATAGACAAATTAGAATAAGACATACTACAAAACTACATTATCAACTACATGAACTACAGAGCCGAAAGTAAGTTAATAATCAAATCACACTTAATCGTTTAATAGTTAACCACTTAACCATCAAACACTTAACCACTTAAGCATTAAATATTTCGTAAAACACTGTTTGCCAACAATAGACAAATTAGAATAAGACATACTACAAAACTACATTATCAACTACATGAACTACAGAGCCGACAGTAAGTTAATAATCAAATCACACTTAATCGTTTAATAGTTAACCACTTAACCATCAAACACTTAACCACTTAAGCATTAAATATTTCGTAAAACACTGTTTGCCAACAATAGACAAATTAGAATAAGACATACTACAAAATTACATTATCAACTACATGCACTACAGGCCGATAGTAAATTAATAATCAAATCACACTTAATCGTTTAATAGTTAACCACTTCACCATCAAACAGTTCATAAAACACTGTTTGCCAGCAATGAACAAATTACGAGTATAATAAGAGATATTACAAACTACATTATCAACTACATGCACTACAGAACCGACAGTAAATTAATAATCAAATCACACTTAATCGTTTAATAATTAACCACTTAACCATCAAACACTTAACCACTTAAGCATTAAATATTTCGTAAAACACTGTTTGCCAACAATAGACAAATTAGAATAAGACATACTACAAAATTACATTATCAACTACATGCACTACAGGCCGATAGTAAATTAATAATCAAATCACACTTAATCGTTTAATAGTTAACCACTCCACCATCAAACAGTTCATAAAAAACTGTTTGCCAGCAATAGACAAATTAGAATAAGAGATATTACAAACTACATTATCAACTACATGCACTACAGAGCCGACAGTATATTAATAATCAAATCACATTTAATCGTTTAATAGTTAACCACTTAACCATCAAACACTTAACCACTTAACCATGGAATAGTTCGTTAAACACCGTTTGCCAACAATAGACAAATTAGAATAAGGCATACTACAAAACTACATTATCAACTACATGAACTACAGAGCCGACAGTAAGTTAATAATCAACTCACACTTAATCGTTTAATAGTTAACTACTTAACCATCAAACACTTTAACACTTAACCATCGAATAGTTCATAAAACACTGATTGCCAGCAATAAACAAATTAGAATAAGAGATATTACAAACTACATTATCAACTACATGCACTACAGAGCTGGCAGTATATTAATAATCAAATCACATTTAATCGTTTATTAGTTAACCACTTAGCCATCAAACACTTAACCACTTAACCATCGAATAGTTCGTAAAACACCGTTTGCCAACAACAGACAAATTAGAATAAGGCATACTAGAAAACTACATTATCAACTACATGAACTACAGAGCCAACAGTATATTAATAATCAACTCACACTTAATCGTTTAATAGTTAACTACTTAATAATCAAACACTTTAACACTTAACCATCGAATAGTTCATAAAACACTGTTTTCCAGCAATAAACAAATTAGAATAATAGATATTACAAACTACATTATCAACTACATGAACTACAGAGCCGACAGTAAATTAATAATCAAATCACACTTAATCGTTTAATAGTTAACCACTTAACAATCAAACAGTTCATAAAACACTGATTTCCAGCAATAAACAAATTAGAATAATAGATATTACAAACTACATTATCAACTACATGCACTACAGAGCTGGCAGTAAATTAATAATCAAATCACACTTAATCGTTTAATAGTTAACTACTTAACCATCAAACACTTAACCATCGAATAGTTCATAAAACACCGTTTGCCAGCAATAGACAAATTAGAATAAGACATACTACAAAACTACATTATCAACTACATGCACTACAGAACCAACAGTAAATTAATAATCAACTCACACTTAATCGTTTAATAGTTAACCACTTAACACAAACACTTAACCACTTAAGCATTAAATATTTCGTAAAACACTGTTTGTCAACAATAGACAAATTAGAATAAGACATACTACAAAACTACATTATCAACTACATGCACTACAGAGCCGACAGTAAATTAATAATCAAATCACACTTAATCGTTTAATAGTTAACCACTTAACACAAACACTTAACCACTTAAGCATTAAATATTTCGTAAAACACTGTTTGTCAACAATAGACAAATTAGAATAAGACATACTACAAAACTACATTATCAACTACATGCACTACATAGCCGACAGTAAATTAATAATCAAATCACACTTAATCGTTTATTAGTTAACCACTTAACCAATAAACACTTAACCACTTAACCATCGAATAGTTCATAAAACACTGTTTGCCAGCAATAAACAAATTAGAATAATAGATATTACAAACTACATTATCAACTACATGAACTACAGAGCCAACAGTAAATTAATAATCAAATCACACTTAATCGTTTATTAGTTAACCACTTAACCATCAAACACTTAACCACTTAACCATCGAATAGTTCATAAAACACTGTTTGCCAGCAATAAACAAATTAGAATAATAGATATTACAAACTACATTATCAACTACATGAACTACAGAGCCAACAGTAAATTAATAATCAAATCACACTTAACCACACTTAGTTCGTAAGTCCAAGTTTGTCAGTAATAAACTAGTCTCGGTTCACTGAAGGTTTCCACAACTTTCTTCCAATAACTTATTGCTTCTCTTATTCGATGCCCTAGCCTGGGTGTTTGCCAGTGTAGTACAGTAATTCTAAAACATCTACCATTGTAGAACTATAAATAAAGTCACGACTGTGAAAAGAGGACATAAAAACAAACTTCCCAAAACACAATGCATTTCTATTTTGAAGCTTGTAGTAAACTTCTTTAACAATTAATTAAGGGAGAGTAAAATACAATATGGAAGTACCTATAATGTTCTCCTATTTTCGTTTTATTATCTCTAACAAAATTACTATTTTAAGTATGGTGTTATAACAGTATTACTAATAACTATAATAATACAAGTATTTTTGTTAAATTTCTTTTTATTTAATAAGTACTGATTTTTCCCTACAATACAAACGAAAAATGTGTGGTTTATGATTTGTAATTAATAATAAAAATTAAAATGGAGAGATCACAAATGAATTAAACCATTGTCTGATGTGAAATATCAGGAGTGTACATAAGTAAATTTATTATACAGGCCTATAATATTTTATAAAATTTATCGTTCTTAAAATTCAAATATATTAATTAAAAGATAGTGACATATCATAAATATATTTCTAGAATGTCGTGGCATATGCACATGATATGTAATATTAATTTTTTTTTAATAATTAATTTTAACTAATTTCCTAACTTAAATTAACGGTTTCTAATTAACTGTACAAACTTATAATTGAATTCACCACTTTGAACAGAAAACAATCATGTGTACGATAAGCACAAATGGAAAAGAACGAAAAGTATAAAATGATTATTTGAACCACTGGAGCGAAGAAATTAAGTAATTCGGTTTACGTTTCTAGCGCCTGAACAGTTACAATTTACTTAGATTTCACTACGGACATAGACTATACAGTAAAATGCAATAACATGGAGAGCTGAGGAATACTTACAGTCGTTATTTCTAGCAAGAATTTAAAAAAAACAGACACTGGAAAACTTGACTATGTATGCTTGGATTTCTTTCAAAACAACCTAACTCAAAGTTTAATAAAACTAACTACACAATTAAGTCCCAAGAACTCTGTCCACCAATACGTTACTGACTTAAACGGCCTCGTGGTATTGACCATAGAAACACTTTAGTTAGTAACAAATATGTTAAAAATTTTTAACTTTACTATACTCCACCATTTCTTAGGATCTTTACAATTTTTATTTTCTTATATTAATTATATATATATATATATATATATATATATATATATATATATATATATATATCGTTTTAAAAAAACCTAATTCTTCTGTTCAAAATTAAATATTCAAGAACTAAACACAAAATATGGTAAGATAAACAAAGTCAACCACTTCAAATATCTGGGAGAAATTCTTGAACCCACGGGTGGCGAGAAGGTTGCGCAAAGGGTTCGGCTACTGAGAATGAAGAGGGCTCTTGGTATAACGCGTGATATCTACAATAAGAGATGTATGTCGACGCACACAAAAATCAGACACTACAACACAGTCATAAAACCGGAGGTATTATATGCAAGCGAGACGCTAGCACTCCACACAAATGCTACCATGGAGGATATTTTGAAGGAAGAACGCAAAATCTTGAGGAAGATCCTTGGCCCGAGATTAACAGATGGATACAGGTTGCACTCCCGGAAGACCACAGAGAAGATATCGAACCTGGCAGCAGATATCAGAAGGAGGCTTCGGTTCTATGGACACATCAGTAGACTCCCTACAACGAGACTTGCCAACAGAATCCTTAAGTATATACAAGGTGTCAAATCAACAACGTCGTGGATCGCACAAGTCAGAATAGACCTACATGACGCAGAAATAGACTCAACAGACGTTGAAGACAGGCACGCATACAGGAGAAAGATGCTCGGTTGGAAGGTCCCAGAGAATGAAATACCAAAGAGAGCAGGGGTAAAATGGACGGAGGAGCGGAAGAGGATCCATGGGGACAGGATGAGGGAGGTGTGGAGGATTAGAAGGAGCAAGACATGAGTCGGAGTGCTTTGCGTGATCCAATAGGGTCTATACGCAAATAATATTAATAATATATATTACTTAATTAATTATATTAATTAATTAATAATTCTTGAGAATTATTAATTACAATTCAGAAGTAAACGTAAATGTTTGACCCTAAATTATATTGAATTATCGTCTTAGAAAAAGGTACACATTTTAGTGCTTAAATAGGAGCCTACTATTTACAGTGTCTATTATCGCTGTTTTGTCATTCGTTAAATATCATAAAACGTGGCAACAAATATGACAATAATTCAAAAGCAATGACGATAAAACAAATTTTAAACATTTGTGTTCATCTATAACTTTGATTTGACTGAGGGACAAGTAATGCATGTCATGTTTAGTTGATTAAAACAACTGTTATCGCTTATCTAATCACACAAAACAGAGAATATTTTTTTTTGTTATTTTAAGGCGAAAAGCATATTAAAGCTATTATTGACAACCTAAATTTAAGTGTGTAAAGTGTTATAGTCGTAAGTGTAATGTTGTAAGTGTAAGTGTGTGTTAGACTAGGGAACCGCGAGGGACGTCTAAATCCTCTCAATCGGTGCAGTTAGTCTGCACAACCCTGCGGAGAATATGTTTAATTTAGCATACAAGTGTTTATATAAACATTTCGAATATTGAACTACACACTGTAAACACTATATAGACATTAAAATCAGACTTGTAGCCGTTTCAATTTCAACCATACTCAAGTATACAAATTAATTATTTTCTTAAACCAATGCTGATGCTTCCCAACTTCAAATCTGCTCTCACTGCATTAAAATAAAAGGAAAATGCAAATTATAAATAATGAGCATTAACTGTCTAACTAATGCGACATAGTTCGTATTGAGTTGCACTTGGTTTTATAAATTATGTTGTTCTGAATTTTGAAAACGTAATTAATTTCTCAATGGTATCAAAATCATTGATACGTAGTATAATGGTATCAAAATCAGCGAAAATTTATAAACCATTGTCATAACATCTCTATAATTCGGTCTACAACGTTCTACGCCGTCTTCCGATCTCCAACCTCCACCGATCGCGGTCCCACCACAGGTCTTCTGGTAGATCCCTTTTTTAATTTCCTTTTCGACTCCCTCTCTCCAGCTCAGTCTCGGCCTTCCTCGTTTTCTTCTTCCAGGTGTTCGCCATTGAATGATTTTTTTGGGAATTCGCTCATCCGGCATTCTTTGTACATGCCCGTACCAAACCAGTTGTTACAATATCTTCTACAATTGTATACCTTAACGTCCATTATCCTCCGTATACTTTCATTTCTCACTCTCTCTTTTCTTGATCTAACATAAATATTATAATTAATTATACTCGTACTACAATTGTGCAATACTTAATTAAATTTTCCAGTTATAAATAGCAATACTAAGAGTTTGAAAACCTCAAATTTACTCTTAAAATAAATTATATTTACTGGGATTAATTTTTGTGTATTATTATAGCGTAAATTATAATTCAATAAAATTTTCAATCATTATTTTAGCAATAATAAAAATCTATTTTTCCCTCTCCTGGAATACAAAGATAAGGCATCATACGGTAATTAAACCACAAGCCTTATATGCAGCTGAAACATTATCTCTCACAACCCAGGGCCCACTTGAAAGGATGGAGATCAAAGAAAGAAAGATATTACGAAAAATCTTAGGCCTCAAATTCTGTAACAACCAATTACTCCACATCAGTAATGAAACTCTTTACAAAAAAACTGAAACACTATCAGACATAATAAGAAAAAGGAGAATTGATTTTTATGGGCACATCCTCCGAATGGACAAAAATAGACCAAAAAAATATTTGACTACTTTCACAATAGAGCCAAACCACTTTGGTTTAGAGAAACGGAGAAGGACATAACAGAACTGCAGATCACTGACACTATGCTCATGGACAGAACAGCCAAAAAAATTACCAAGGACGAGAAACAACGGTTCCAAGGCAAAGTCAAATCCAAGCGAACGATCCAAATCTCTTACGAAGAAAGAAAAGCAAGATCACAACGAATGAAGCAATACTGGGCTACGAGGAAGGCACAGAACATTAAAAAGTGATTGATTTAGTGTACCCCAAAGTTGGGTGAAACAAATAGAGAAGAAAAATCTAATTTTATTATTTTAAGCCGTTCTATAGTATTAAAAATGTTTCCTTTTTCCCTGAATACGTTCAGGGACACATTATGTGGTTATTTACTTTAGAAAAATCTCCTTCCCTAAGAGTGTATTCACTTACATAAGATTTATACTTGACAGTAAAAGATAAACATATTATTAGTCTTCCGCCTTGCAGGATATATACAACGCTCCAGAGGACAGTATTTCCGACATATATTCCTGTACATATACCCAGTTACGCGGCGATGCAATAGTTATGTTCGTATGTAATATGTTCGCCAATTTGCGTGAATGTTATGTGAAGTTCTGAAACTTTTACCAAAACATATGTAAATAAGCAAACAATGATTTAAAAAACAGAAATTTTTAAGTTATCAAAACACAGTCTAAGTTTTGTATTAATTATATGATTTTTTTTGTTACAACGCTGTACGGAAAAAAGGTAACATCAACAAACAGACCCTTTGTTGTGACAAGGTGTTTCTTAATTCGATTTTTTTTTATTTAACGTCCGACTATTGTGCACACTTGGGCTAATGCAGATGATTTATAGCGTATGAAAATGCCAAGCCCTGGCCGGGAATCGAACCCGAGTCATCGAGATGAAAGCCCAGTACGCTATCAACTAGCCCACCGAGGCGGCTTCTCAATTCGAAATACATAGATTGTAATCAATGATATTTTCAGATTTTCTGAAGATTTTAGATTTTAAAATTTCGAAGAGCTGCAATATTGAAATGGATTTAATGTTGATGATCAATAAACCTGTCAAGTTATTTCTGAAACTAATCGATTTGCACCGAGTTTTAATTTAAAGCAAAAATAATTGCGAAAGCTGCATTGCTAAAACCTATATTACCTACAACGATTATCGATGTTTAAAGGTTTTTACCACTTTAGTGTGCTGGATATCTTTAAACTGTTTTTAAATATTTTAAAATCTGGATAAATTAGCATTTTAAATTTGGAAGAATGACCTAAAAATGACTTGTAAAGGTAAGCGGAACAACTAATGAACTCTGGTTGGTGATGGATTAACTATTGTGATGAAATTTGTTGAAAAATGTATTTTTCAAACTGTCCTGTTTTGTATGTTTTGGCTCGCAGAATCGCCATTATTAATTTTTCAACTTACTGTTTAGGCGCTAGAGTATTGCTACTGAAAGGCTGACTATCGTGAAACAAAAATTTGCATACACACTATAAACAAGTTAGCTGGAAAAAGTAAACATTTTTTTTTTTTTTTTTTTGGGAAAAAATCTATTTTTACTGCACACTTTTTCTTAACTTGCTTCCTCTGTCTGTGTTTCATGGTTCAAATCTTGTAATAGATTTTTGACTACTTTCCATCATCCAATCGACTTGAAATGTTGCATACTTGCAATATTCAATAATTAGGCACATAAAATTTTGCTTCATTGTGCTCTAATTAGTTAACTAAAATTGCATATGGAAAATAGTTTTAGCATTGCTTAACAGATGGCGTTAGTTTCTTCCTAACACTTTTCACATTGAAAGTTATCGGAAGAAGCGAGTTCGAACCGGTTACAAGATTCATGACTAAAATGTAGAAAATAAAATAAAGATTTTTAAAAAAACACGCTTTTTCACTTCGAGTATAAAATGCACTAAAAACTAAAAAATAGATTTTTTATCAGTCGGAGAATAAAGCGTGGGTGCCCATCAATACTCACTGACAAGGATGTTCTTAAATAATTTCTTAATCTGCGCCCACGCTTTATTCTCCGACTGATCTCAAACTGAAAAAGCGTGTTTTTTAAAACATTCTTTTTTTTATTTTGCGTTAAGGTAACAATGTTTTTTTCTGTGTAATGATTTAACACATTTAGCCTAAGAAGTAGTATTTCTTTAAAAAGAGCGGCCTCGGTGGCCTAGTTGATAGCGTACTAGGCTTTCACCCCGAGGACCCGGGTTCGATTCTCGGCCAGGGCTTGGCATTTTCATACGCTATAAATCATCCCATCGTCTGCATTAGCCCAAGTGTGCACAATAGTCGGACGTTAAACACAAAAAAAAACTTTCTATATGGATATCATGATTATTTTTACCACTAAAGTGTAAAACGACCGAGAAACGGAACCGTGAATCGAACACCAATCATGACCTCATGTTCTAGAGAACACGTTTTAAAAGGGTTGTTAAAAATGTACATACAAATATTTGTGTGTGTATATGTATATTGTTTTTTTTTTTTTTTTTTTGTAACAGCGTTTGCATTTTTGTTAACATTTTATTAAAACGTGGCACAAAATTGTTTGATGTTAGACAAGTTCGTTACCCGTCAAAATCTGATCATTGGTTTGAAAATGGCCGCCAATCAAATTCTGAACATTTTTTCTTTTATTTTATTTTTTATTAATAGTCGGACGTTAAACACACAAAAAAAAATTCTTTAAAAAGTCATGAGTACTATACAAACTTATAAAAGTAACAATATTTTTAAACTAGTTGAACGCAGAACGAGTGTCTGAAATGTGCCGAAAAAAACAACAAACACAGTTTTGTAAAATAAACAATTCATTTTACTTGCTGCGTGCTTCGGAATCCGGTCTCAGTATACTTTTATTGCCTTTGTAGTGCTTTAGATAACACTTCAGCCCAAACCTTTAGTATCACTTTCCATTAATTTTTTTACCATGAATGGTATTTGTAATGGTACATAGAATGAACAAAACCAAAAAAAGTAAAAAATACACTCGTGTTTTCGTACAATAGTCTGTTTTACACTAGAACAAATCACAAAAGTTGTGTTGTTCCTGAAAGGTATCATTTTCTATGTACTTTTAAATCTTACATCATCTATATAATTGAAAAAATTTACTTACACACAATGTTACAGATCAAATTCGTTCTAAAAAATATAGTTTATTTGCATGAATTACACCTTTGTAGTTCATACATAATTTTTAGTCACGGTGCCGATTAATTACTGTAAATGAAACTTGGATATACCATTATACGCCCGAAAAAAATAAGTCCAAACAGTGGACTGCAAAGGAGGAACCGGCTCCAAAAAAAGCAAAAACTGTTTTTTCGGCTGGGAAAGTGATGGCGACTGTTTTTTGGGATAGTCGTGGAGTTATTTTAATCGACTATCTTCAAAAAGGAAAAACTATTACAGGAGCATACTACGCATCATTACTTGACAAGCATGAAGTCAGAACTTGCGGGAAAACGGTCACATTTGCAGAAAAAGAAAATCCTGTTTCACCGACAACGCACCGTCTCACACCTCAGCGGTTGCCATGGCGAAAATCCACGAATTACGTTTTGAACTGCTTGACCATCCGCCTTACCAGATCTAGCCTCAAGCGACTTCTTTTTGTTCCCACATCTAAAAATTGCGCTCGGAGGACAGGGATTTTCGTCAAATTAAGAGGCAATCACCTTCGTGAACAATTATTTTGCAGAGAAGAACGCCGAGTACTATTTGGACTGGTTACAGAGATGGGAGCATCGCTGGGAGAAGTGTGTAGAGGTACAAGGAGACTATGTTGAAATATAAAAAAAATCTGAAAAAATGTCTTGTATCTTTATTAGGTCGGAAACTTTTCAAACCACCCTCGTATACAAGATAACTGTGATAAAAGTAAATTTAAAAACTAATTGTTATGTATTTTAAAATAATAGTTTTAAAATAACTCTTTACAAAACTTTGGCTGTTAACATTCACTGCTAACGTTGTCAATAATGCAGGCACATCGACTTCATGATACCTGGACCACTGTTCGATTTATCTTGAATAATTAACACTATTGGTTAAGATCAAAACTCAGCTTTTAATATAGATTGTCTATTTTGGTTAATGTAATATTTTATTTGTGCTTGAACGACAATTAAATATTCAATTATTTTTAGTATTTCTCAATGTTACGCAATTAGGAAAACATAAAATACACTTTACTTTAACTATTTTGTCTTATAAAGAGAATGACGCTTTTATTTTCTCTTTTTCAGTTCAACTGTAACTTTGCAGAGTTGTTTAAGAAAGATTTAAAAAACGTTTTGTAAAATTCTTGAAAAATACTTATGAGATCGAAATTGTCAATCAAAATTCAGTTGTCGAATTTAAGTCACGCATTTATTGAAAAAAAATCTTCATCGAGACAAATCATTATTTTAAATATGAACCAATAATTAAACTAACAAACTATTTCACTCAAATTGAAACCCAACTAGGCCTTCATAAGGTTACAACTACACTTATTAAATGAACCCCTCCCCATTGAAACCATTTTTTTGTGTTAATCGTCCGACTATTGTGCACAATTGGGCTAATGCAGACGATGGGATGATTTATAGCGTATGAAAATGCCACGCCCTGGCCGGGAATCGAACCCGGGTCCTCGGGGTGAAAGCCCAGTACGCTATCAACTAGACCACCGAGGCGGCTCCATTGATACCAACCTTTCAAAGTAACGCTGTGGCTGTCATATCCGAAGAAGTTACTTTTTCATTAATTCATTTCAATCCTCATATTTGTTAAAGCTTTGGCTGTACATTTGTTCATTGAAATATTCCAGAAGATTCGACATTTACCTTTTCCAGTAATGTTGGACAACCTGGACAACATCTGCGAGGCAGTTCTTTATCCTCCTCAGATATCCGCGTGTTCCGTTGCAATGTTTTCCGTTTCTAACAACAAACCTTTTTTTTTGAAAGTTTGTTTAACAACTAGAAAAAAATCTGATATCGTCTAACTGAATGTATATCGTTGCACTGTAATTTATATATTTACCGCACAAATCACATTACTTTTTACTACGAAGCAGCCATGCAAGCAGAAAGAACGATAAAAGAAAACAGAAAATAGTCACAGTATTGTTTTACTGTGTTGTTGTTTTTATTTTATTTGAACAGTAAAAAAACCGTTGAAAATTCTGAACTATTTGTCCAGTTTCTCAAACGAAATCTTTCAAGATTTTCTAAAATTTAGACATATGTTAATATTCATAACCCCAGTCAGTCTTACAATATTAAATTGCAGAAATTTACAGTATAAGAGTCAATCTAAAAAAATACTTTGAACACTAGTATATTTATTTTCTCTCGATCTTGTAAATTGTATATTTTATTTTGGTACAAAAAAATTTATCAGTCAATCTGTCTATATATCTATCCACACACACACACACACACACACACACACACACACACACACACACACACACACACACACACACACACACACACACACACACACGCGCGCGCTCAGACACACACACACACACACACACACACACACACACACACACACACACACACACACACACACACACACACACACACACACACACACACACACACACACATATATATATATATATATATATATATATATATATATATATATATATATATATATATATATACTACTCTCTCTGAACTGCACACCTCAACATTGTTAGTTTGAACCACACAATTCCTAACCCTTTACCCTTACTGTTAACGCTGATCCTCATCCCTCGTCCTCATTATATTAAATGGCATAAAGTATGGATGTTAAGGAAAAATGTGTATTTGAATATATATATATATGTGTGTGTGTGTGTGTGTGTGTGTGTGTGTGTGTGTGTGTGTGTGTGTGTGTGTGTGTATTTATATTAAATATATATATACTGTATTTATTTATACACACACACACACATATATATATATATATATATATATATATATATATATATATATATATATATATATATATATATATATATATATTATATATACACATACACATATATATATATATATATATGTGTGTGTGTGTGTGTGTGTGTGTGTGTGTGTGTGTATTTAAATATATATACTGTACATATATATTCCGAATTCGATTGTTTGGGGAAATATCTATTTGTTTTGTTTTGGGGTACATTAAAACTACATTAATTCGTTGTCTTATTTAATATGTAAGCACAAATTTTAAAATCGTTTTTTACCCGTGTACAAAAGAAGCGTTAGATGTTCGTTTTAAAAAAAATAATCACATCACAACATTTATATTTTAATATGTGCCAGATTCGTGAAATTAAATAAGTTGATATTATGTTTTTAAAGGAAAGGTATCAAAATATCTTTTCATTTCAAAAAAATATGAAATTGTTGATTTAAAACTCCCGGTATGTGAATTTAAAGTTTTTTCGATGGCTACCTTTAAAGTCACGAACAATAACTGCTTTGTTTCTAAAACTTAATATTTTATTCATGATACTTGACAGTAGAAAAACAATGGTAATAGAGTTTGCCTTTCTGGTTCATTAAAACAGTTAACGGTAGTTTTAATTTTTTTAATATTAACACTCGATTTACAAATATTTGTAGGAAACAGTTTCAGAAGATTGTCTCTCTCCAGGTAATTTTAATGAGGGCTTAATGAGCATCACAGCTTAAATTAAACTTTATTGAATTAGTTTTACAGCCAATTATTTTAAAAATTTACTTAATTATTTCCAATAGCGACTTTATTATTTTAACGCAATCGAAGTATAAAAATAGACGAATTGATTGTTTAATTTCATTAATTAATTGACTTTAATTTGTCATTCGATAATTTAACGCGAAGTTTCTTAACTTCGGTTAAAACATTACTGAAATTTAATTACTCAATACGATAAAAAAAAATTTTTTTTTTAATATAATTTACTGTCAAAAAGCCCCTAAATGTTGCAACTGAAACTCACACATTGTTGAAGTACTAAACTAAAAATATATAAAATTAATGAAGCATATTTAGCGCTAAAGAAGTAAAAAAAACAACAATAGAGGGTTGGTGGTGACGTGAGAGTGCTATAGCGTGTTGTTCTCTAAGTTGTTGACTTTGGGAAGGCGTCAGTCAGGGTTGAGAGGTTGAACCCACTTTCACATGCACATAAATACGGCCTATCTGACCTGACGGCTTCAGTTCACTATATACTTTAGGGTGCACAACTGTGTTGCATTATACGCTAATGGATTATATTAAAAATAAATTATCGAACTTTTTTTTTTTTTAACGTCCGACTATTGTGCACACTTGGGCTAATGCAGACGATGGGATGATTTATAGCGTATGAAAATGCCAAGCCCTCGCCGGGAATCGAACCCGGGTCCTCGGGGTGAAAGCCTAGTACGCTATCCACTAGGCCACCGAGGCGGCTAATTATCGAACTATATAAGACACTCTGAAAGCAGAGAGGAAAGCAGAGGGGACGATAATGAATGGAAACGTGCCTGCATGTTTGTGCAAGATTTAGAGGATCGTGTCAAGCGCTCAACGTTGGACTGTATTCTGCAATAAATCTAGCAATCTGTTAGTGATTTTGTAACCAGACCTTCTGGAGATAAGAGAACAGGATAAGATGTGGATACTAAATGGTATACAACCACACAGTGTAGGTTCCGGAATAGCAAATCGTTTTGTCTTCGCGCGCTGAAATTGATGCAGAGTGACTATAAAAAAGCGACCATCCCAGTTGATCCGACTGGACCACTAACTGGTTTATCTATTAGGATGCTTAATTTCTTTTAAAACATATTCATCCGTCAATCTGAGCAACAAAATAGACAGTTGTATTTTTACCGTTTTCCCCAACACGGACATTTAGTTAGGAAACTGTTTTCGTTTCCAAATCCTTTTTATTCCACACGTTATTATTTACTGTATTTCCGTTTGGAGTGTATAAAAGAATAATTTAAATTAGCCAATAATATCACAGTTTCATATTTATAACCGTATAGAACAAACGCACATACAATCTTTAGATTGATAAAACGTATTTCTTTTTAACGTCCGACTATTTTGTTTTATTAATTACTAAACCAAATTTCTATTCTAAACAAAAAAAATACAGTTTTTGTGGACAGTTGACCAAATTACGACAAAGAGAAAATACAAACTCGTTTGTAAAAAAGTCAGGCGGGAAAAATAAGTGACGAATGAGTATAAAAAAGAAAAGCTGCAGATATTTCAAAGCAGACCGGACGAAGAGCCACTTAAACAGAATGCAACCAACGTGATATACTCATAAATAACAGCAAACATGGCCGCTTCAGCTAGAGCTACCAGCGGTTACAAAAACAGAGATGTGTTTGAAAACCGTAATTTTAAATTGCAGGAATGTTATAAATCGTGCGTGTTAAAATATAATGTTTTATTAAGTTAAATATATGAAACGTATTTTATATTTTTTTTACTTAAATATAAATTTAAAATATACATTGAAATAGAATTTACTTAACAATTATATCTTCCATACATAACTACATTCCTGCAGCGATCGGCAATGATAGCATAGTGATCTAACTATTAGAATTTATAAAATATTATTTAAACAAATATAATTTTGTCCGTTTAAAAGTAATTTCACAAAAAAAAACAGATAATTCAACCCCGTCTAAAATAATTGTCAGTTTCAAAGCCCTAATTTGCATATCCAATTAAAATAGTTTCTAATTAATTTTTTTAAAAATAATTAATTTTTTTTAATTAGAAAATTTTAATTAGATCCTAATTAATTCTTTAATTAAATCAAAGAAAATTTTTAAAAGTTTCTTTAAAGTTTCAGACCAAATACTTTAATATAATGCACTTACTGGTAAGTTAAACGCAACGAAAAATACTTGTGGTCAAGACAAACTAAAGTGCGTTAAAATGAATGAATGAATGAGATTCGGAATACACGAATTCAGGAAAATAAAAGAATGAGACTTTTTATCCGCGGCTTTAATTAAAAACTCGAATATCTGAATAGGGCGGGTTTAAATTAAGTACGGTATTTAACTGATGACTTTTTAATGGCTATGAAATTCAGTCACGTACAAGAGATGAATATATCGGTCACAAGTTAACAGAAGTTTGTTAGTAAAATATTTACGACTATTTAATTATAATTTATTATTTAAGAATAATTTAATTATAACCTACAGTTAACTTAAATTGAAAATGTAACATTGCAAACACTTTTGCGATTAGGCATTTGCCGGACAGAGGAACTTCCCTACATGACCCTGCGCTATTTGCTTGAAGCACTCTTACAGCCATATCCTTAAACAAAATTATGATATTTTTAATTTAATTTACTAAATAGAAAATAAATTTTAATTAATTAATTAGTACATTCAAATACGGCAAAAATGATTAAAATTATGCGTCACATTTAATAAAAGAGGGACACATACCTCGAAAAATAGAAAAGTCAATGAAGGTACTACATATGGTAGAAAAAGGAAGACGTATGAACATTTTAGAGAACTTGGAAATTTTTATATCTAAATTAAAGGGAGAAAACATAATAAATAAACAGATATTGTCGCAAGCAGATATTACGTTTAAAAATCTAAACATTTTCAAAAATTAACAGACCGTTGAAGAGAAAATTTGAAAGGAGCCAATCAGAAGCGAGCGAAAACGTATGATTTTGATAAGGATATTATATAATTTAATATTAATAATTCTACTACTACTATGTGATCTGCCTTCCTATAATGATCTGCCTTCCTCCATCTTCAGCTCTATATATACGTCAATTCTACTTTTATAATTTTCGTTGACGCGTTTCCTCTATTCAACCTCCATCTTCAAAAAACTCGATATAGAACTGGTCACTAATTTTGATTATGGTTCGTCCTATTTATAATTTTATAATGATCTGCCTTCCCACAATCATTAGAACCTCCTCTATTCAACACGTGTACATTAAATCTGACGTGCTCGTTTCTGATTGGCTCTTCAAAAATTAACAGGAGGAACGACCGTTGAAGAGAACGTTTGAAAGGAGCCAATCAGAAGCGAGCGAAAACGTATGATTTTGAAGAGCTAATCAGAAGCGAGCACGTCAAGTTTAATGTACACGTGTTGAATAGAGGAGGGGTACGAGGTGGAGATAGAAAATTATAAATAGGACGGGCCATAATATTGGTGACCAGTATATATATAGTTTTTGAAGATGGAGGTTCTCCGAAACGCGTCAACGAAAGTAGAATTGACGAAGCTAGGGAAGGCAGATCATTATACTGAACATAGTGATAATAATCCTTGCAGAAAAGAAGAAGAATATAAAAAGAATTTCAGTATTTTAAATTTACATTTGCAATGATGCAATAAAAAAGTAAAGCACTTTATGCAAGGCTTGCTTCTAAACGTGGCGTCTGGACGTTTCCTTACTTGGTATGTTATTTAAGGAAGCTGTTGCCTAGGTTATGTCCGGACGTAACTATCCGGTGACTATGAGACCATAAACCACGGCTGCTTGAGGGGCAAGTCTACCACTTCACTGTGTCCACATACTTTCTAGACTTACTTGTACAAGAATTAAAAAAATACGAATTGTGTGCATCCTTTTCCATGGGGTGACTTCAAAACATAATTATATCCTTCTTTTATTTTCTATCACGGAATATTTTCAAAATTTCTTTCGGCTTACAAATGACAATTAATTATGTGTAATAACTCTTCCACTAGTAAAATTAGTTGTTTCACAAGGAAGCCTTTTTAGATGTTCCATTAAATTTTTCATTGAATTTACTTCAAATATATCTTCCGTCTGTGTTAGAATAGAACTGCATGCAAGTTGAATTCGGACGTGCCTTACGCAATCCTAGGATTTTTTTTTAACGTCCGACTATTGTGCACACTTGGGCTAATGCAGACGATGAGATGATTTATAGCGTATGAAAATGCCAAGCCCTGGCCGGGAATCGAACCCGGGTCCTCGGGGTGAAAGCCCAGTACGCTATCAACTAGGCCACCGAGGCGGCTTCGCAATCCTAGCAACCCTCCCTGTGTAAGACCTGAGAGAAAGTACTGACTAGTTGACAGACTGAACTTATTATTCGATACTTTATTGTTTTATCAGAGACTTTTCAAGGTTCGTGGTACTTAGAAGCTTTAGTAAGACGTTAGACGTTTCGCAATGCTGAGCTATGGAAACATAAAAGTCTGTTGGTTTGAGGGACGTCCTGTTGAAACGCTTTAAAAAAACGTTTGATGTAACAATTTACAGTAAAAAACGTATAATTTTAAGGAAATGTCTGAGCTTAACTGTTCCGTTTGACTTCTGCCAAAATAGTTCGTTACTAAGATTGCCAACGCTTCCATTCCAACGATACGACAACGAAACGCCTTCCAATCGTGTTCTGAATTATCGTTAAAGTTCAACTGTCTCAACTTGGTTTACTATAAAATGCAACACATCGTATTTATTTAATTCTGGTGAAATAAAACTATGTTTTTTGTAATATTGTGTTAAAAACTTTCAGGCAAAGAGTTTTTTTTAAATTCTAGGCACTCCCTGACGTAACTGGACAAGAACAGCAAATCCCTGAATGTAGCTTTAGTTACTCTTCTCTGTAGCATCGTTTTTTTTGTTATTTTATAGTAAAAAGCACATTGAGGCTATCATCGCCTTTCTAAATGTAAGTGTAAGTGTAAAGTGTTAAAATCGTAAGTGTAGTTTTGTAAGCGTGTGTTAGACTCGGGTACCGCGAGGGGTCTAAATCTCTCAATAGTTGCAGCAAGTCTGCACCCCCCCTGCGCGGTCTAGGCGTAACAAATATAATTACCTGGCACTGATTTTTACAATCTAAATGTCCTTACAAACGAAAAATTTATAAAGACCTTAAGTTCCAAAAACGCTTAGTTTTTTTTAAATATTCAACATTTTTTTTTTTTTATAATTTATCACTAGAACGATTTCCTCGGTTAATTGAAACTTTGAAAGATATTTTCTTCGCTCGATAATTTTAGAAGTTATAAAAAGACAAAAGAATTACAAAGAAATCTTGGTTTTTTTACAAAAATATACTTTTTTGGATTTGAATTGAAGTATTTCAAACCGCAGTCAGTTTGTAACGGAACGGAATCAAGTTGGTTATGTTTTTATGTTTTTTAATAACGTATTTTACTTAATAAACGTCCGTGCAGAGTTTTAATTCTACAGATACAAAAATCAAGCGTTTCCGAACGGTCATTAGGTTGCTCACGAGTAGAATCTAAAAGTAAACAGCTAATTAAATATTTTTCTCGCACCCATTGTTGCAATGCGTTCGGTACGAGAACACAAATGAACCAGACGCCGTTAAGATTCATTATCGTACTCCCAATGAAAATAGAAACGTTTAAAATGGTTATTTATGCCGTTTTGTTTAGCTGCTTAATATAGCGGATGCTGATTTTTATTAAACTGTACGATAAAACAATTACAGTCTTACAGTTTATAAGAGTAACAACAAATTATTCGATCCATTACTTCAACGAAACAACCATTGTTTTACAACTGAAGTTATTCACAACAGTATGGCAGAAAGAAAATGTATTTTTATGGGCACGCTTTTTTAAAAATAAAAACAGAAAGGATACGTATATAAACAATAAATACAATTTACCGAGCATGAAAAAGTTTCCCTTTTAAAACCTAATGCAATTACTCACTTGGGAGGCAAAACAGCGCATATCTTTATATTAATGTAAACAAGAGAGCTGAGTATATGACACCGAGGTAAGAAGATTACAAGGTATAACATAGTGCGATAGTTTATTTTAGCTTCAAAATGACAACAAACACGGTTGTTTGGTTGCTAAACATTATCATTTCCTGCTTAACAAACACATATTTAAAGCGTCACGCGAAACAAGGAAACGTTAAGTTAAATTTTTCCATCAGTTCTTATTTTATTATTTTGTTCGTGCAAGCACGTATAAATGGAACTTGATAATGCAAGCTCACACACACACACACACGCGCGCGCGCGCACACGCACACACACACACGCACGCACGCACGCACACGCATGCATGCACGCACGCACGCACGCACGCACACACACACACGCACACACACACACACACACACACACACACACACACACACACACATATGGAACTTTTATTTGACACGCAATAAGTAGTACTATTTCTGTACGAGTTTAATGCCCACAAAGGCAAATTAAAGTACCAAAAAAAATAATCTTAACAATAATCAGAATAATTCTCTCTTCGTTTTCTATCTCTTTTTTCTTAATGATAATATGAATTAATATATTAGATCTTAGTTTATTAATTATGTTCGTGTACATAGTAAATATAAAGGAACATTGGGAGGGAAAATCTCAATTTAAAAAGAAATAATCATGAAAAGCAGTTGTTCTGCTGACGTAATGGAAGCGAATATCAAACAAAAATGGTAACAATGAACAATATCACATAAACGATCGTTTTATTTTGCGAAAATAAAATTCGGCACAAAATTTGATTTTGGTAAAAGTTCGTCATTTTAGGAAATCTTTTCACCCGTTTCAAAATGGCTGTCATTCGAAATGTAAAGAAAACTCATAACCGTTCATCTTACGATTTTTTGAAAACCTGATTGTCCCCCTCCGTAATCAGCGTTCAAATCTGCATTGGACTTTTCAACTTCTAATTCAATATTGTAATTTTAATAGATATTCCACAATTAACTATTGATTACTTTCGTATTTTGAATAAAATTATAATTAAAAGTGCTAATTTATGCAGATTTTGCTTTTGATTACAGAAATACGCGTAAAGATCGGTGCACATTTTACTCGTACTCCTCAGCCTGGAGCTGCTTGGGTGCTCCAACGGAAATTCAAGGAAAACTTTTTTTTACAGGTAATAGTTTTATAAATATACTTAATACAATATCTGTGTTTAGGATAAAAAAAAATATAAAGTATTCAAAGCTCTCGGAAAAGTTTCAGCTTCGCGAAGGTGTTCTCAGCACGCCTGGGGGGAAGCCCGGGAAACAAAATATCTTTCCTTCACTCGGTAAAGTTTCCCTTGAGACGTAATCAATAAAGATTTTCTTCGTTCAAAATTCCAACCCGTAATTTACAGCTCGACTTATACTATCGTGCGATTCTTCTTTTTTCAATGAAATTATTAAACACTTATGCAAGTTAACAAAATCTGTTTTCATCAGCCTACATACGTGTACTGCTTTCAAAATAGCATGTATAAATGTTTGGTATTAAAAGTGTTTTGTGATTGTTAGAAAATATAGTTACCGCGTTATTAGTGTTAGTTTCGTTTTAAAAGTTCTTGCATTCTTCTGAATTATTATTGCAGTAATTAATTATATTCATTATGGCATTCATAAATATCAGTATAAATTATAAAAACAAGTACTAAATTTCAGATGTTTCCAATATTACTCGAAAAAAGTTAAAATGACTATACTGAACTATGAGTTACTACTTACGAAACATTTTCGGTACCAAAACAACATATTTCCAGTTCAGAGTTGGCATTTTCCGATTGTTTTGAAAATTATAATGGCATTTGTTGTACAATCTTTTGTTGCTGTACAAAATGTGGTATAAAAATATGGAAACGGTTTGATTGTTCAGGTACTATCGTTATAAAAACGTGCAACAGTCAGTTTGGAGCTTTCAATTCAGCTATATACTCACGATTAAAAAAAGGGTGCTCAAAAATTGCAAAATGTGCTTTTAAAGAATTTATACAAAAACTTTGTTTATAGCCTATTGTTTTTCATCTATAGAACACCGACATTTTGGTTAAAAAAAGTTTTTTAAAATATTTTACAGCTTTTGAGATATTTTTCTAGTGAAACGACCTACCTCTATTTTAAAGCTCATTGCGCCTGCGCGGTTTCACAATTTGTCTTTATACTACAGAGTAATTAAAATCAATTAAACGTAAGTTTTGTCAATATTCCTAAACTGAATAACACTACTGTTCACATAATTCTGATTGGTCTGCATATTGCAATGTTTGAGAATTTTTAATTTCGAGTCTAAAAAAACAGAAGTAATCACAGTATGCTGATAAGTTTGTGCTTTTTTAGCATAGTAACTTTTAGCATAATAAATTAATGTTTTTTAGGATAAAATTTTTAATTAAACAGCCTTACACTCCTGTTTAATCAGCCTTATACTACTGCATTAATCAGAATTACATGACAATATTGTAAGCTTATTTGAAAATACTGTATTGAAAAAACACACGATATGCACGTTTTCCTAACTTATTTAGAACCTAAGTAAACAAGGCGTTTCCACAATGGTCACACAAAAACCGAAATATCTCAAAAAATGTGAACGATTTTAAAAACCCTTATTATTGACAAACAAAATACGAATGTCGATATTATAGCAAAAAAATAACATACAAAAATATAGGTAGGCTGTGCTTATCATATTTAAAATATCCCTAAAAAAACACAATTTTTAGGACACTGTATAATTAAATTGCTACTTTTGGAACCCCCTGTAGGTAAATGACGTCACGAGCTTTACAGGTCAGGCTGGTTACAAGTTTTCTCAAATACAGTAGAACCTTAACACTTCCGAAAAACCACATTTTTGCCGTTAAAAGTTCCTGAAGTGATGCTGTAGTTAGTACTAATCCAGTTCAAATGTTTGACACTGTATAATTGAATTGCTACTTTTGGAACCCCCTGTACGTAACTGACGTCACGAGCTTTACAGGTCAGGCTGGTTACAAATTTTCTAAGTACAGTGGAACCTTAACACTTCCGTAAAACCACATTTTTGCCGTTAAAAGTTCCTAAAGTGATGCTGTAGTTAGTACTAATCCAGTTCAAATGTTTGTTTAATCGGTCAAAAACGGAAATAATTTGGAATGTTTGACCTCAATATTACTTTTACAATTATAAATAAAAGACATATATTTAAAACACAAATTTTTTTCCTTAAAGTTGAAAAATTAAATTAAAAATATTAAAAAATATAAATGCGATTCACAAGCGACACGCTAGCACTCCACACAAAAGCTACCATGGAGGATATTCTGAAGGAAGAACGCAAAAACTTGAGGAAGATCCTTGGCCCGAGATTAACAGAAGATGGATACAGGTTGCACTCCCGGAAGACAACAGAGAAGATATCGAACCTGACAGCAGATATCAGAAGAAGGAGGCTTCGGTTCTATGGACACATCAGTAGACTCCCAATAACGAAACTTGCCAACAGAATCTTTAAGTATATATAAGGAGTCAAATCAATAACGTAGTGGATCGCACAAGTCAGAATAGACCTACATGACGCAGAAATAGACTCAACAGACGTTGAAGACAGGCACGCATACAGGAGAAAGACGCTCGGTTGGAAGGTCCCAGAGAATGAAATCCCAAAGAGAGCAGGGGTAAAATGGATGGAGGAGTGGAAGAGGATCCATGGGGACAGGATGAGGGAGGTCTGGAGGATTAGAAG
Source organism: Callitettix versicolor (assembly GCA_022606455.1). Lineage (NCBI taxonomy): Eukaryota > Metazoa > Arthropoda > Insecta > Hemiptera > Cercopidae > Callitettix > Callitettix versicolor. The sequence goes on from CM040184.1 coordinate 5,872,523, forward strand.
GAACAAGACATGAGTCGGAGTGCTTTGCGTGATCCAACAGGGTCTATGCGCAAATAATAATAATAAATACGATTCAATAAAGTGGATATTCACTTATTTTTAGCAAATATTACAAATTTTAATATCTATTTACACTCAATTACATTCATTTATTGGTCTATTTGTTAATTTTTGAAATTACTGAAAATAAAACAAGCCGTAAAGTCTATAACATATAGGAACTAATGAGCTAAAGTGTGTGCATTGTACCCTTTTTGTGCAATACAATTTTAAAAATTGTGTACTTACATTTGACGGATGGGGAAGCCATTAAAGTAACAACAAGACTTGATAATTTGAAATATCTATTAATAAATAACTGTACTTGACGTCAGGACAACGTTTTTAATCGTAGTATTTTATATAATATAAGAGTATTTTAACAATAGCTCTAGCATATTTCAGCATGCTTGGAACCATTTGTTGATAAGAAGCAAACAATAGTAAATAATTTTAAAGCAGATACAAATTTGTTATAAACTGTTAGTTACAGAACTATTGTTTCTTCTTCTTTTCGTTTCATCCTCTTTGGGGTACGCTGAATCATCATTTCTTGCGCGCTGTACTTTTCTTTGTTCCCAGTAGCTCTTCATTCTTTCCGATCTTCTTTTCCTCTCATCTTCCGAAATGACAGGTTTAGGTCTTATTTTGGTTTTATCTTGGAATCTAATTCTTTCGTCTTTGGTACTTATCTTAGCAGTTTGGTCAAGCAGTGAATTTTCTGTAATTTTTAATTCTATTAGGTCTTTTTCAATTTCTTTAAACCAGTTCGGTTTTGTTATACGATTATGGAAAAAATCAAACACCTGTTTCGTCAATCTATTGGAGTTCATTCTAAGAAGATGGCCGTAAAAATTTATTCTCCTTTTTCTCATAGTATCGGACAGTTTTTCAATTTTCTTATAGAGAGCTTCATTTCTTATATATACTACCTTATTATCCTGAAATTTTGTTCCTATAATTTTTCTTAAGATTTTCCTTTCCGTTATTTCAAGCTTTTCTATCTGGCCTATGCGATTCATGGTTAATGTTTCTGCTGCGTACAGTGCTTCCGGCTTGATCACTGTTTTATAATGTTTAATTTTGGACCCCTATGAAAGGGATTTCTTATTGTATGTTTCTTCTTCGTCAATTGGAAGGCCAATTCAAGTTTGTTTCTCCTGGATTCCATTGCCTTGCCCTCATCTGCATTCCAACTAATCCATTCACCAAGATATTTGAACTCTTTTACAATTTCTATTTTCTGTTCTTGGATTTTAAGGTATTTATTTGGGTATTTGTTGTTTGTCATGATTTTGGTCTTTTCAAACGATATGTTTAGACCTATTTTAGCTGCTTGTTTCTTCAATTCAAGAATCTGCTCCCTTGCTTCCTCCATTGTTTCAGCAAACAAGGCCATATCATCTGCAAATGCAATACAGCTAATTCTGAGATTCTTCTTTTTGTAACCCAATCCTATTCCACTTTTTATATTTTTCTTCCATTCCCTGACTACTTTCTCAAGTGCACAATTAAACAATAAAGGGGAGAGCCCATCCCCCTGCCTGACTCCCGTTTTTACTTCAAATGAATTCGATAGTTCACCCATAAATTTAACTTTCGAAACTGTATTTGTTATAGTTGCTTTTATGATATTAGTTGTTTTCTTATCCAAATTTAGTTCTTCTAGTACGGATATAAGAGATTGTCTATCAATGGAATCGTAGGCCTTTTTAAAATCAATAAAAGTAATTACATATTGTTTATTCAACAGTATATGATTTATTAATATTGCTGAAGAACTGGTGGTTTTCATTAAACCCAAGGTTAACCTAAAACCGCTGACCTATATACAACAATGCACTGCACTGTTTGTAAATGCAGTTATTTTTAAATGTCGTTTGCCAATGCACTGGTAATCTCGTATGAAATTACAAAAACATAAACTTTCGCTGTTATTTCCCCTCAATTTCTCAAAATCAGTTCAGTAGAACAAGCTGAAACTTTGGTCGTATACGAATCGTTGTCATACTTCAAATCAGTTTACCAAATTTTAAAAAAATTCATGATTACAAAGTAAAGTGAAAAAACCAAGATCATTTTTTTCTTATAATTTAGGCCGATTTTCTGTCGTTTGGATGTTTACGGGCTTCATTTTACCAAAATTTTATCATAATTCTTAAATCCGAATTTGAGACATTCCGATTTATCAGGAAAATCATCAAAATCTTTTAATAGTTTTATTAATCAAGACACGGTGTCCAGCTACTTTCAAAGCTTAATCACTGAAAAATGTTAGTGATTTTTTCTTGATGTGAACGATGTTTTTTCATCACATCAAAATATTACTTTTAAAATTATAAATAATGACACATCAGTATAATTAATTATCAATTAATTAGTATTAATTTAATGAATTCTATAAAAATTCAAATAGAATAAGCTGAAACTTTGGCCGTATACGAATCGTTGTCATACTTCAAATCAGTGTACGAAATTTTTAAAAAAGTTAATGATTACAAAGTAAAGTGAAAAAACCAAGGTCATTTTTTTCTTATAATTTAGGTCGATTTTCTGTCGTTTTTCATATCTCGTAAACCGAAAGTTTTGTTTGGATGTTTACGGATTTCATTTTACCAAAATTTTATCATAATTCTTAAATCCGAATTTGAGACATTCCGATTTATAAGAAAAATCATCAAAATCTTTTAATATTTGTATTAATCAAAACACTGTGTCCAGATACTTTCAAAGCTTAATCATATCGAAATAGGTCAATTTGTTCAATCTCCAGCAATGTTCAAAGTACACTAACGCACACACAGATATTACAAGTTTTTTGTAATCAGTAAACTTTAAAACAAATTCATAAAAATCTCGATTTCTTAGCCAAATGATAAATAGCAAAAAAAAACATTCTACCTATATATAAATATCAATCACGAACTGAAAATATTTAAAAATTATTTAACACTAAATGTAGCCGATAGTTACAGACTTCTGAGACTAGAATGAAAATATCAATGGTTAACTTCTTGAAAATACAAACCTTGAAAGGAGTTTTTTTAAAATCGCCTAATTAATCTTCATCAATTTGACACAATATTGTTTTTCATCAATAAAAAAATGAAAACTGAAAAGTGCAGCAAGTTTCACAACTATTTTCAACAGAATAACGGCATGGTATAACGGTCCCAGCGAACCCTTATTAGGTCCTTAAAGTCGAGTAGAAATTCAATTTGTACCTCCATCAAACAAAAGTGCTTCTTGTTTCATCCAGCACAAAACAAGAATGCAGTTGGAACAGCGCTTCCATGTCGTTTTATGTTTTATTTCACTTTTGCATAACCTTTAACAAATCTTACGAATATTCTGAAACGCGTAAAATGAGCTATGGATCGGCGATGATAACCTTAATGGTTTTTCTTCAGAAAAAAAAAAAAAAGTATGGAATTGTGCGTAGTAAAAATAACCCAGAGAAAACAATTCATATTTTTAAAATAAAAACGTCACTGCATGGGAAACTGAGCGACCGAAAGTGAAGGACGATATTATCAAAAGCGAAATAAACCATGCACTTTTAGGTTAGGTTTTGTGACTACAATAAAATTAGGTTATTTTTTATGGTATGAATCACTGAAGGTATTAATTAGACATTTTATCAAGTGTAAGTAAAATTCACTTCGCTACAGCAATTTATAGACTAAAGGTAGTAGAAAAACGTGTTCAGAGCACTCTGATGTCGGGTTTTGGTACTACGTACATTTTACCTTTCATTTTGGCGTCATGATTTTAACATTGGATGAGAGCTTTATGAATTATAGATTCAACTTTTTTAGATTTGGGCTCATCTGCATAACAAAAGATAAAAATTTTTAAACAAAATTATAAGTGAGTTTTTATGGCAGTTTCACGGTAAATGTAGCCTATATAGCACGACAACAATAGTTGTTACTTACGGACAATAAAAACGATATTTTAATACGGTTCGATTATGATTCCACACGAATCTAGTTGTTTGTTTCCTTTGTTTACGCCCTCATTGGATATGATTGTTGTTATGAATCGCAATTTGCAATGTGTACCAAAAATAGCAATACAAATAATTTATTTTACATTTTTGAAAATCTGATTTCACCGTTAAAACCAGAATAGGCTGAAAATGCTAATTTGTGCAAATTTTAATATTTATTACAAGTGTGATGAAATCAAAGTTAAAAAAAAGTAAGAACGAACTTGTCCAAACTATTATCCAAATCGATTTTTCCCTAAATTTTAATCATATCGGACCAAAATTGTGAACGCTATTTTTTCCCTTAGTTTACGCCCTCATTGGAGCACTTCAATCAGTCCATACACTTCCAAGTCCAACATCGCTATTGAGAGACTAGCGTTTCAGCCTCTTCTTCCGTTCCCAAAATTTCTTCATCCTGTCCGACCTGGCTGCCCTTTGTTCATCAGTTATGGTATAGGTCTTTCGTTCAAATGTTGTTAGCTTGAATCCAAATATTTATTTCCTTAGAATCCTCTTCTCTGCTCTACCTTCAATGTGAGGCACCGTCAAATTTAACTCTTCTAAATCACTCTGGATCTCTTTGAACCAATTATTCTGCGTTTTAATCTTCCAGAAATAGCTAAGTAGCTACTTTACCGGTCGGGTTTCTGCAAGGCGTGCTATATGGCCGAAAAAAGCAATTCTCCTTTTCCGCATCGTGTCTATTATTGACTCACTTTCTCGATATACCACTTCATTCGGTAGTAATCTCTATTGGCCATTCACTTGGTGTTTCTTGTTAATGATTGTTCTGATGATCCTTCTATCTGCTTTCTGCAGTTTATCAGTTGTTGATTTAATCTTCAACTTGAAGAGTGTTTCACTAGCACAAGTTGCCTCAGGTTTAACAACGGAATTATAATGTCGAAATTTGGCATTCATTGGGCGATTTCTTTTTGTAGGTTGGCCAGGTGAGTCGCGCTTGTTTCAGTTTGTATGTTCCGCTGTCTATCGATGGTTTCTCGTCTGTGTTCCAGGTTATAATTTCCCAAGATACTTGAACTTGTTTACAATTTTAATTTGTTTACCATTGCTCAGTTGAATGGCTGGTGTTTCGATTCGGAAGGTCATTTCCGTCTTCTCAAACGAGACTTGCAGTCCGATTTTTGCTGCAATTTTTTCAACTCAACAAGTTTTTAATAATATAATTATATCTAGTTGTTTTATAATAAATGGGTTTATGTGATCCAAAATAAAATATTATATCCGTCACGACAATATTTAAAGAAGCGCTGTATTTGTTTGCCATCCTGTTTTCCCATAAGAACATACGTTCTTATATTTTCGTGAGTTACGTTCGTATATTTTCGTGAGTTACGTTCTTATATTTTCGTGAGTTACGTTCGTATATTTTCGTGAGTTACGTTCTTATATTTTCGTGAGTTACGTTCGTATATTTTCGTGAGTTACGTTCTTATATTTTCGTGAGTTACGTTCGTATATTTTCGTGAGTTACGTTCGTATATTTTCGTGAGTTACGTTCGTATATTTTCGTGAGTTACGTTCGTATATTTTCGTGAGTTACGTTCTTATATTTTCGTAAGTTACGTTCGTATATTTTCGTGAGTTACGTTCTTATATTTTCGTGAGTTACGTTCTTATATTTTCGTGAGTTACGTTCTTATATTTTCGTGAGTTACGTTCTTATATTTTCGTGAGTTACGTTCGTATATTTTCGTGAGTTACGTTCGTATATTTTCGTGAGTTACGTTCTTATATTTTCGTGAGTTACGTTCGTATATTTTCGTGAGTTACGTTCTTAAATTTTCGTGAGTTACGTTCTTATATTTTCGTGAGTTACGTTCGTATATTTTCGTGAGTTACGTTCTTATATTTTCGTGAGTTACGTTCGTATATTTTCGTGAGTTACGTTCTTATATTTTCGTGAGTTACGTTCGTATATTTTCGTGAGTTACGTTCGTATATTTTCGTGAGTTACGTTCTTATATTTTCGTGAGTTACGTTCGTATATTTTCGTGAGTTACGTTCTTATATTTTCGTGAGTTACGTTCGTATATTTTCGTGAGTTACGTTCTTATATTTTCGTGAGTTACGTTCGTATATTTTCGTTAGTTACGTTCTTATATTTTCGTGAGTCACGTTCGTATATTTTCGTGTTACGTTCTTATATTTTCGTGAGTTACGTTCGTATATTTTCGTGAGTTACGTTCGTATATTTTCGTGAGTTACGTTCTTATATTTTCGTGAGTTACGTTCGTATATTTTCGTGAGTTACGTTCGTATATTTTCGTTAGTTACGTTCGTATATTTTCGTGAGTTACGTTCTTATATTTTCGTGAGTTACGTTCGTATATTTTCATTCATACGCCGATCCTTTACGTGCACAGGTCATCCGCGTCTGAAACCTTTGCATATCTAATCCAGTAAGTCAAAAATTTTAACCACGCTCGTTCTTGTTCCTGGGTTTCAAAAATATAGTTGTCAATTTTATGCAAATGTGTGCAAATTTAAATTTACTAATCAGCTGTAATCAACCAAACTTACAAAAAAGTTACTGACTGTGGCCTATAAACAAATAACTGTTGCTTCATCGTGACAAACTTCGATTTCGTAAGTACTGATGAATAAAACCGAGAGAAGAGTGTATAAATATAAGAGTTAATCATTGTAAAAAGAAAAAAAATATCTTTAGCAGTAATAAGCTTATGTAAGCATCATTTAAATAATTAAAATATATATCATCAAACAAGAAGATATAGGACAATTATTTCTTTCTAGTTTTAGTTAAATAACTAAGTGACTTTTCGCTACAACGTAAACATAGCCTGCAACGTATCCAAACCAAGTTTTTGTACTTACATTGCATACATAATGGAACTGGTTTTAATAGACACTACAAGTATTAATTACTAGTCTTATCGGTCATTAATTCTCATACAATATTTAACAAAGAAAAGTAGAATCATGTTTTGAGAAATTCGTTGGAATAAACACATTTTAAGTGAAATACACTACTTATTCCGTAAATCAGACGAATAAAACCGGAATTATAAAATATTTAAACAGATTTCTTCTAAACTGTCCAGTACTATGTCCCTAATAGACATTTTTGGGAAATTATCAATGAGTACAAATAGTGATCTCGTAGAAAGATAATGCAATATTGTATGTTGGTGTAGTAAATTTAAAATATGTTGAAACTTTTCTGATATTTATTTTATTTTCTTCTTCATCCGGATCACCCACTTTGGGGTACGCCAAATCAATTACTTTGATGTGCGTCAGCTGCCTTCCGCTGTATCCAATACTGCTTCATCTATCCGAGGCTGCCTTCCTTCTTTCATCCGAGACTGCCCCGCCTCTTTTAGATGTTGGTTTTTCTTGGAACCTTAGGTTTTCATTATGTAAAAGTTTTCGCAGCTTAAGTACATCGTCAATCATCTCATCCGATATCGCCAGCTCAGTTAAGTCTTCCTGGACCCGCCTGAACCAATTACTCTTCGTTTTCCGATCTCTGAAGAAAGCAAAGATCCGCCTAGTAAGTCTACTGCTGTTCATCCTACTAATATGGCCATAAAAACTAAGTCGTCTTTTCCTCATGCTATCTGAGAGTCTCTCAATTTTGAGATACAGGTTTTTATTAGAAATCAACTTTACTTCATTATTTCTAAAGTTTTGGCCCAATATCTTCCTTATTAATTTTCTTTCCTTCTTCTCCAGGTTGTCCAATAATCCCTTATTATTGAGTGTAAGAGTTTCAGATGCATATAAAGCCTCTGGTTTGATCACAGTTTTATAATGCTTAAGTTTGGAATTCCAACTTTTATTTTATTTTATTATTATTATTATTTTTTTTTTTTTGTGTTTAACGTCCGACTGTTGTGCACACTTGGGCTAATGCAGACGATGGGATGATGTATAGCGTATGAAAATGCCAAGCCCTGGCCGGGAATCGAACCCGGGTCCTCGGGGTGAAAGCCTAGTACGCTATCCACTAGACCACCGAGCCGGCGATATTTATTTATTTATTTATTTTATTTTATTTTATTTTTATTTTATTTTAACGCAAACTACAAATTTTGTATTTAAACAGTTACTGACCTAGTCTAGAAAATACGAGGTCATTCTCGTAATAAATTCCGAATCAATCGGCAGTCGTTTAAACATCATTCACGTTGATTAATAAAAAGCCAAACCTGTTGGAGCATTTCCAGTTAAATACATCTTGCTCTTTGTAAAGGTTCTTCATTATTATGTATATAAATACGTTTAATGTTACAGTTCTTTTTTTAAATTATAAGTAACAGTATTGTACACCGTGAATTGAAAAAAAAAATTTTTTAATGTATATACTATTAATTAATTATTAATAATTATTATTAATCATAATTATTATTATTTGCGCATAGACCCTGTTGGATCACGCAAAGCACTCCGACTCATGTCTTGTTCCTTCTAATCCTCCACACCTCCCTCATCCTGTCCCCATGGATCCTCTTCCGCTCCTCCGTCCATTTTACCCCTGCTCTCTTTGGGATTTCATTCTCTGGGACCTTCCAACCAAGCATCTTTCTCCTGTATGCGTTCCTGTCTTCAAAGTCTGTTGAGTCTATTTCTGCGTCATGTAGGTCTATTCTGACTTGTGCGATCCACGACGTTGTTGATTTGACACCTTGTATATACTTAAGGATTCTGTTGGCAAGTCTCGTTGTTGTGAGTCTACTGATGTGTCCATAGAACCGAAGCCTCCTTCTTCTGATATCTGCTGCCAGGTTCGATATCTTCTCTGTGGTCTTCCGTGAGTGCAACCTGTATCCATCTTCTGTTAATCTCGGGCCAAGGATCTTCCTCAAGATTTTGCGTTTTTCCTTCAAAATATCCTCCATGGTAGCTTTTGTGTGGAGTGCTAGCGTCTCGCTTGCATATAATACCTCCGGTTTTATGACTGTGTTGTAGTGTCTGATTTTTTTGTGCGTCGACATACATTAATAATTATTATTAATTAATTATTACTATTACTTATTAATTAATTTTAACTTAAAGCTAAAATATAGGCTACATGTGTTTTTTTAAAGTCTGTTACCTGAAAATTAGGTTGTTTGATTCTATTTTAATTAGCCTGATTAAAGTACTTTGTAATCTATTTCTAGCAATACTATGTAACCATATTGTTTTTTTCTTTTATTTAAAATAGAAATGGGAATTATAACAACCCTAATGTTAATCAGTGCAGATGGACATTTGGATAGCTAATGTTCGGTAATTATGAAAACAGCAACAGTATGGAATTTGATTTTGTGTGTGTGTGTGTGTGTGTGTGTGTGTTTAACGTCCGACTATTGTGCACACTTGGGCTAATGCAGACTATGGGATGATTTATAGCGTATGAAAATGCCAAACCCTGGCCGGGAATCGAACCCGGGTCCTCAGCGTGAAAACCCAGTACGCTATCAACTAGGCCACCGAGGCGGCCGTATATAATTTGAAACAAACTAGCAGATTATCCTGTACGTCCAATAACTGAAGACACTGAAAATTATTTCGAGTTGTTCAAATTATAAAGATTACCAATTTAAAAACTATTTTTTGTGTTGAACATTAATTAAATTTTGCGAGAAACGGTGAATTTTTTAATTGGAAAGGAACTCCTTTTTTGTCCCTTTATGTCCTTTTGCTCAACTGATTTTATGAATACGGAAAAGTTAAAAAAGGGCATCCGATGATGTTTTGCAGATTGTGAAATTTATGTAAGAGATATTAATTTTTCAATCTAAGAATATCAAAGTAGATAAAAACTTTGTTTCTCTAAAGGTATATTTTTATTTTAAGAGTATGATTTTTTTAATCACACGTATCCAGTTATGATTTCGAAGAAGATATTAATCAGTTTACACTCGTTAAATTAATTACCGTAATCATATATTTTAACAAAATATCACTTAATCATATTGCTAGAGAAAATACAATTGCGACTAATTTTTCAAATTTAGGTAAAAGAAAAAAATTACTAAATTAATTTCATTTACCAACGTAAAAGTATTCACTCGTTCTGTTTGTCAGAACCAGTAACGTTAAGAACAATTATTACAAGATATTTTAGACTTCAATTTTTAATTTATTGGACTATATTCAAATAATAATTCGTTGCATACAATAAATCTATCTGTTTAGATGCAGATTAAGATATAATGAAAACTATACAATGTGTGACCTATTCACTAATTGTGTTAACTTATAAAGCCAAGGGTCACCGAAATAAAAGAACAATCAGCAGACACAACGCTCGCATACTTCACAATTGCTGCCTCCTTGACTTCCAGTGAAGTGGGAAGCGCTCTACAAAATAGACCGTGTTTCACTCGCTTGTTTATCAATCCAGTTATAAATTGATGCTTTTTTTTATCGTTTCACCCTCTTTGGGGTACGCTGAATCAATCATTTCTTGCGCGCTGCACTTTTCTTTGTTCCCAGTAGCTCTTCATTCTTTCCGATCTTCTTTTCCTCTCCTCTTCCGAAATGACAGGTTTAGGTCTTATTTTGGTTTTATCTTGGAATCTTATTCTTTCGTCCTTGGTACTTATCTTAGCAGTTTGGTCAAGCAGTGAATTTTCTGTAATTTTTAATTCTATTAGGTTGTTTATATTTAATTTTACGTGAGATTCCAAGACACTCAGACTTGTCTTTGTGTGGTGTTGCAAACTCCCCAGACTCCGAGCGACTGCTGACGTACTTATGTACGGTGGATCGTCCACCTGGGGCAAATTATTGATGCTTTTATTACGCATAAATTAAACATATTGTTGACATTCTTTTCATTAAAAAATATATATAATAAGATTATTACGAAAACTACTGAAGGAAAGGAAGTGGGATATTTGAGAAGTTACACAATATTATTTGTGGTGGTAGGCCTGCACTAATTCCGCTAACACAAAAAACGTTGATATGAATTGTTTTTTTGCTGAAACTTCGATTTCTTTACAAGCCATTTTTCGAGGAAGTCTAGTGTTGTTATACAACAGTGCTCAGTAGTTTATGTAGTTAACCTTTAGATATGAGTGTTTATGCGTTTATTTTTCACACGACTAATAAAGCTGAAATTATATATATAAACGAAACACATGTATTTTCCACGTTTCGAAGTTTCATTGCCAAGATTTATATACATACATACATACATATATATATATATATATATATATATATATATATATATATATATATATATATATATATATATATATATGACAATGTTTGACAATCGGACTCGTCAAGCCCGCGAAATTTAAAAATTCTCGATACTTTCTGAACACACCTCGTATAAACAAAACATATGTATTTTCCATGTTTCGAAGTTTCATTACCGAGATTATAATACACACACACACACACACACACACACACACACACACACACACACACACACACACACACACACACACACACACACACACACACACACACACACACACACACACACACACACACACACACACACACACACACACACACACACACACACACACACACACACAAACAAACACACACACACACACACACACACACACACACACATTTAAGCATATCAATCAACCATCAAATATATTAACATATTTCTTGGAGCAAAAACTTCAACAAATATTCTTTTCATTGTTGTAACATAGCCACCGGAACACATATTTAAGTAATTAGGATTATGACCTATTATTTTCAAAATATTCTTTAGACAAACATTTGGATACAAAAATAAAATCATAAGGACTTTATTTTATTTTGTTTCCTCTTAATTTAACTTCTAACCAACTTAATTATTTTATTGTAATTTTAACAGATACCAGAATCAAATAAAACTGGAATACTTCTTATCACCAGACAAAAAGTTCGTATTTACAATTGCGAAGAGTTCCCTTAAAAAAATATAGTCTTGTCTAGTGCCAGTTTGTTATTGGAAGAGGGGAGACTGAGACGAATCTTGTGTATTTTGTATTCCCTGAGGCCGAGTTGAGAGTATTGCTTCCTTTGACATAATTGATTTCCGGTTAATGTGAGTTTGAATCGCAGAACTGAGTTTGACCTGAGTGTAGGGCAGTTACACAGAGTAAATTCTTGTGTTAGGGGAAAATACAGCACAAGTTTTCTGGTGTTAAAAGTAAATGTCGCTACATTTTAACACAAATGGAAAGTACACCTTAGAAACAATGGACGAATAGTTTTCTTAATTAAAACTTGTTTTTAAACAATCAAATAAAAAACATTACTACATTTTTATAAAAACACTGTTCGCACATTGTGTACAACTGACATTTGTAAGCTGCTATATTAGTTTTTTTTTAATAAAACTTGTACGTTTTATTTTAATTCATCATTTGACAAAAGAACATACGCTTCAAGTATTGTTTATTAAAGTTGATTAAACAATCCAAAAGTACTCAGAACCTGACAAAATCCTTCGAATATGAATTTTCAAGAACGTTTTCAGTCTCAATTTTTAGTAAAACTGTCCAACGTACCTGTAATTTGCTGTATAATGCCCACACTTTATCAAGTGCATTCCCACACCTCCTCAAAATAAAATTTAAGTTTTCATATGTACTCTTCAATCCTCCAGCCCACAAAATACAGGCTGCAGCACTCTTTATTCTTCCCTTTGCTACTGATTTTCGAAATGAGTTAAAACGGAATCTTAATGATTAAAGTTTCAATTAGTAAGAAACTAATTTTAAAACAATCAATTGAAAAGAAGTTTTAAAACCTGCTTCAAGAGAAGCATTGATAAGCAAAGTTTTCACTGTAGAAACTGGCAATACAATTATTATAATTACAAATTCCTTTGTAGTCAATTTTTTCGAAAGTTTTATTAAATATTTAAATGAAACAACGTTTAGATACATCAGCAGGGATATTTTAAGTATTTAAACAAACAAAACATTTCAATAAATAATGCATTACACTCCAATAAATACACGAACTTTGTTAACTATCAAACAAAATACATTTATAACAACACCATTAGTGTTTACTGTCACGTAATAAATTTTGGGATTAAGTAACAGCTGTTCAGTATTTAATATAAAGCAAAACACTGAAATTTATTCTTCCATACATAAATATTTTTAAAAACTGTGACGTTTTATTATACGAGGGTTGATCAAATATAAACGAGACTGATTTTTTAAAAAATTTATTGCTTACTTACAAATTATTCTTGATACAACTTATTTTTCTACATAGTCTCCCGCACAAGTAACACATTTTTCCCACAGGATTGGAAGTTTTTTAATTCCATCTTCGTAAAAAGTTCTCGGGCGTTCATTGAGCCATTGGAGCACGAAGGTCTCCACCGCAGAATCGTCTTCGAAACGCTGGCCTCCAAGCGCCTCTTTGAGTGGCCCAAACAGGTGATAGTCGCAGGGTGATAAGTCTGGACTGTATGGGGGATGTTCCATTGGTTCCCAGCCAATTTGATCGAGTTTAAGCCTCGTAGCGTTCGCCGAATGTGGTCGGGCATTATCGTGAAGAAGAATGACGTTTCTCGCCGGTTTAGATTTCCTTTTCCTACGAAAAGACTGTTTTGCGGCCTCTAAAACATCGCAATAATAATAACATCTGCAATAAATCGCAGCGATATACGTCTGTCTTCGTCCAGGAGCTTCCGAACAGCATCAATGTTTTCGTCCGTGACGGAAGTGGTCGGGCGACGATCATGGCTGAGGTTTTCTACTGCTTTCCGTCCTTCGGCGAATTCCTTGTGCCAAGCAAAAACGCGAGCTCTTGACAGGGTCCTGTCCCCGTATTGAGCCGTCAATCTACGAAAGATTTCAGTCAGATTGACCCCCTCCTTGGCCAAAAACTTAATAATAATTCTCTGCTCCACGGAAACGTGCACTTCACTCTCACTCATTGTATAGTTTTATACTGAAGGGTCCAAACGGAAATGTTGCCCGTCTACGCCCATCCCAAACCTCCCAGGCTACCTGAAACCCCACCCTTTAGAGTTCAATGTCCAACGGAAAAGTTTTTAGAAAGTCAGTCTCGTTTATATTTGATCAACCCTCGTAGATACGTTTTAAAAAGTACATAATGGTATTTATGTAACTAGATTTTAAGATTATTAAGCCCAAGTTTAACGTTGTGCCAATCATAAATAAGTAACATGTCGGTCTGATTCAAACCAAAGCAGTTTTTAAACAGATCAAAATACAAAGCATTTTAAAACGTTCCAGGATTTTAAATTAGGACTGGTTTTATTTAATTTTAAATAACACACTTTGTGCATAAACTTTATACACAAACATCGTTGTACAGTCAGTTTGAAAACTATGTCACGTTTCAGCAGTAAACGTTTGTAAAAGTTTTGTTATTTCACTGTTTGTCTAACAAATTGTAAAACATTACTTGTTTTATAAAAATTTAAACATTTTCATTATCTCTCTCTCTCTCTCTCTATATATATATATATATATATATATATATATATATATATATATATATATATATATATACAAGAAAATACACAAAAATTGAGAAACACATATTTTTCATATATATAATATATATATATATATATATATATATATATATATATATATATATATATATATTGTCTTATATACTAAGAGATTGTCAGTGGATTGACCTTAGTGGAATGTTGTATCGTAGTAGTTTAGGTTAAGGACAAATAGCTTATTAGTGTATTACTAGATTGCTATAATAAGGGAAAAAAAAAAAAAAAAAAAAATATATATATATATATTGTCAGAGAATGGAGGAAGGCAGTTAACACCAGAGGTCTAAGTCTCGGAACAAAGAACCAAAGAATAACAATAGATTGCTTGGTGTTTGCTAATCACAGACACGATAGAACATGCACAAGAACAATGGAACTCCGGAGACAAGCTGCTAAAGTTGGACTACGGATTGCGTTTGAGAAGACCCAATACATGACAAACATCAAGAGCGCCCCTAGCCATCTCAAGATAAACACGAATAGCCAAAACCGACAGTTTTAAATACCTGGGAGAGTGGATAACACAAAACAATAGCGATAAAATAGAACTAGAAAACAGATTACTCAAACTGGGAAAAGCGTACTTTTTCACGAAAAACATATACAACAAAAAATCCCTATCCTGGAACACTAAACACTACCAAACGGTAGTTAGGCCAGCAGTCCTCTACGCGGTGGAAACACTTAAACTGCATACAGCTCAGGACGTAGAGAAAATAGGAAAGATGGAGAGAAGGATTTTACGGAAAATATTGGGTCCAAAGAGTAACACAGGGTTAGAATATAAACAGAAGTCAAATGGAGAGCTTTATTCCAAAATAGAAAAAATAACAGACGTATTCAGGAAAAGAAGACTTCAATTCTACGGACACATATACAGAATGGAGAACACCCGACTGACTAAACAGATCTTCACAATATTAAACAAGCACAGGAACAAGATAACCTGGTTCACAGAGATAGACAAGGACCTGGCAAACAACGCAATAGACTCAGACATTATAGGAGACTGAGCAATATTCAGAAGTACAATACGGCAACTTGAGTTGCGGGAGAATAAAAGACCCACGTGCAGGAGAGGAAGAGAGTGGACGCAAGAGGACAGAGAAAACCACTCAAGGAAAATGAAGGAAGCATGGGCTAAGAAGCTGATTAAGCGTGCCCACTAAATGGGCTATTCGAGAATATATATATATAAAGTCGCCTCGGTAGCCTAGTTGATAGCGTACTGAGCTTTCACCCCGAGGACCCGGGTTTGATTCTCGGTCAGGGCTTGGCATTTTTATACGCTATAAATCATCCCATCGTCTTCATTAGCCCAAGTGTGCACAATAGTCGGACGTTAAACACAAAAAAAAATTATATATATATATATATATATATATATATATATATATATATATATAATATAGAGAGAGAGAGAGAGAGAGAGAGAGAGAGAGAGAGAGAGAGAGAGAGAGAACTTATAGAAACACATAGAAAAAGTAAAGAAATATATAATATATATACCTAAAACAAGAAAATTGAGGGACTATAATTCCAGACACATTAACTGCCACGATACATTATGCCACATCCATGCCATACGATACGATAACAATTTAAACATTATAGCTCAACTTCAATCCTACAATTTGTTTCGCAAATCGAAAAAATTAACCTTCAGATAATCCGGAAAGTGGAAAAATATTACAAGTAAAATCCAAAATGATCTTTGACAGTAATGTCAAAAAAGGTTAATTTTGGATCAGTGAAAATCCCTAAACATTCACTCCGCGTTATAGCTCCCGTTCTAATGCCAATAGTGGAATAAGAAAATTTCTCTTTTAGAAGTTGTTTTAATTGTAACGATCTGCTGATTACTTCACTTTGTAGCAGCGTCGAGTAAAGCATCATCAATAAAGAAACGAAAATTCCTAATATGTCTTTTTTTTAACTATTTGAAAAATAACTTTATGTTATTCTTTCGTCGTCCAATTAAATAACTTTTATTTTATGGCCTGCACAAAGACGCTGAGCACAACAAATATTTGTGATTACTTTAACGCCCTCCTCAAAATTAACAATAAACATCAATTTTCTACCATATTTTTGTCAATATTAATTATAATAATGTATACAGTTACTTATCGATGTTGCAAATAGAATAAAAAAAGAATTTATGACACAATTGTAAAAAGCATTATAACATATGGTAGTGAGGTATGGCCAATTAAGAGCAGAACAGAAAGAATGCTGTTGGCTACTGAGATGGACTTTTGGAGAAAAGAGAGAGTGAGAAATGAAAGTATACGGAGGATAATGGACGTAGAGGACATAAGAACAAAACAACTGGTTTGGTACGGGCATGTACAAAGAATGCCGGATGAGCGAATTCCCAAAAAAATCATGCAATGGCGAACACCTGGAAGAAGAAAACGAGGAAGGCCGAGACTGAGCTGGAGAGAGGGAGTCGAAAAGGAAATAAAAAAAGGGATCTACCAGAAGACCTGTGGTGGGACCGCGATCGGTGGAGGTTGGAGATCGGAAGACGTCGTAGAACGTTGTAGACCGAATTATAGATAGATAGATCGATGTTGCATATCCTTTGGTAAGTCACCGTGTCGATTCAATAAATACTTTATTTTGCCTTTACATGAAAAGAAAAGATGAAGAGGCGCAAACAAGCCGGCCAATGTTCTAAAGTTATGTTAGAAATAAATTTATTTTACTTCACATAATAGGTCCTACTTATTTTAATAAAAATTTCAGAGAGAAAAAGGCTTCGCAACCCCATTTGAAACTTTCTAATCTATGACAAGAATTGCACGAAGTTAGAAGCCTTTCAAGTTAGAAGTTGAATAAAACGTAAAAATTATAAGTGCCTAACCTTTTTCCTCCATTTTTTACTGGACTTTACCAGAAAGGATTGTCTTACGTTTAAAAAATAAAAATTAAGCATTCATTTCCGAGCCCATAATGTTTATAAATATATATAGAACACAAAGAGAGGGGATGTCATCTATTTTTCAACAAGTATCTCCTCGGGGATGCAATAATGGTTGCGCAACTCCCTGAAGAACCAACCCTTAATCTACCACTTGTAGTGGCTTTAAAGTGTACTTGTTTATCTCGCACAACATACGAAAATCTACTTTGCAGACGATATTACATAGATTATGAAACTGCTTTTCTTAAAGTTAACGATCCGAGATAGATTGGCAAACTGAAATTCATTAAAGTTAAAATTTTCACAACTCAAAAAAAGTTGATGTTGTTCAAGTTAAACTTGTTCGTTCATGTACATTTGTACGCTTATTTTGAGAACAGTGTAAGTACTTCGTACATCAAACTTTTACTATTCATAGAAATTCTTAGTAATTAATATTAATACACCAATAAACCACGCATCAAGAGCGCACGATTAAACTAATAAAGTCAACGAACTAATTATTTAATTAGCTTTGGTTAATCTTTATTTAATTGTTTAAAATGTTTTATAAATAAATTATTTATTTATTTTAACATGCCGTAAGATGTGACATATCTTTTTAAATATTTAAAAAATATTTTGTAAATAATAATTCTTCTACAGCACTACTTTTTGAACATTTAAACTTTTTAAATGTGAAATTATATCAATTTAAAATAGCTTAAATTAGTTTTGTATGATATACATTATTTTTTTAGAATTAATTTCTTTTATAACTTCATTATTTTCAAGATTATAGAGTTGCACAGAGTCTGGTAATTTTCTAGCGTATGTATCTGTAGTTTCGCTTTTTTTAATTCAAAATAAACTATCGTAAACTACAACATAAAACCAAACACAATGTAACTACGGAGAATATACCTTTACATTATTACATATTTCAAACACACATTTTCACAGATTTTGGCTCGTACACGACAAAACTGCAACGATGCATAATTTTTCAACTTACCGTTGAGGCGGTAGCGAAGTGTTACTGACAAAATGACAAACACTAACACAAAAACGTAACATCTACGGACGCTACTATGAAGACACGTTTGGCGAGCTTTGTTTTTCATCTAAAAGATGAAAGCCTGACCTTAAACTCTGGACGTATTTGTTTGTATTTAACTGACAGCTGAGGATCTGTTGTTTCCTTTCACCGTGTAAAAGTAATGAAAATCAAAGTCCTTTCACTGGGACTCTTACATAATGAAACGTACGGCAGGCAGGCAAACATAAAATAACTGAATTGCCTGAATGTATTCTTTGTTAGAATGTGATATTAGTTCTTCAAATCATAAAATATTGTCGTTGTGTAATGAAAAAACACTATCAAATCAAAATTACTTTGAATAAATTATGATATATATCTCGTTTCAGTATTAAATATTCTAAAATTGAAAAAGTAATAATGTGTATTACACTGCGAATAGTGTTGTACGAGTACGTTCCACAAACTTTCGATTATTTTTTTTCAAAAATGCAGTTCAGGTAACTCAGAAAAACAATTTTTAAAATCAGTTTAAATAAACAAAACAAACCCAACGGTGGTCAAATATTGGTTTTATTTGTTTCTATTTACTTTCGCTTATTCAGTTTGTTACAGCAAGTAAATGATTTTCATCATTTTATCAAAATTTGAGCCAAATCTGATGAACTAATTTTGAGAATGTTGACCAATTTTCCATTTTTTTGTGGTTAGCTTCCAAAACTCACTTTTAGTTTCCAGCAATGTCCACCGGGTCTCACTCGTACATACACAGACCGAAAGACATCCAAGTCAACTACTGGTTTTGACTTAGATGACTGAAAATATATTTCCATCATATTCAAAAATTTTTTCACAATCATTTTGTTTCCATTTTCTGTAGTGATAAAGTAAAAACAAATAAAAAATGATTGGGACACCACGAACTTGATTAAATATTTTTTAATTTTAAAATAGAATATTTGGACACTTGTGCATTATAAATAACATGAATATTCCTAACAAGAGTTTAACTAATTTCTATTGGAATGTGACTTAGGTTGGTCCTATATCCGGAATCATGAAACCACCTACCATTTCCGTGCACCTACGTCTAGAACATGTTTTGAAGAAGCGTACATTTACGTGTTTTTACTTGAAATATAACCATTCCTTCAGAAAAACTAAGATTTAATATCATTATTTTCAACAACCTGTTTCTTCTCTTAGGGTTAGTAATATGATTTGTCCCAGCTAGTGAATATCCTCTACATGCTATGTTATAATAAAATAACTGAGAAGGAAACAATGCCTTAATCATTTTACAAGAGGAAATGAAACATGGATGGACATCAATGGACTTGCACTAGTTAACCATAAAAACCTTTCGTGTCCCAAATATTTTTCAAAAAAAAAGCGTAGAATATTGAGTTCTGTGTTCTATTTTTATACGTAACACAAGGCGGCATGCACACACGCAAGCAAGCAAGCGCGCAAACACACACACACACACACACACACACACACACACACACACACACACACACACACACACACACACACACACACACACAGAGAGAGAGAGAGAGAGAGAGAGAGAGAGAGAGAGACAGAGAGACAGAGAGAGAGAGAGAGAGAGAGAGAGAGAGAGAGAGAGAGAGAGAGAGAGAGAGAGAGAGAGAGAGAGAGAGAGAGAGAGAGAGAGAGAGAGAGAGAGAGAGAGAGAGAGAGAGAGACAGAGAGAGAGAGAGAGAGAGAGAGAGAGAGAGAGAGAGAGAGAGAGAGAGAGAGAGAGAGAGAGAGAGAGAGAGAGAGAGAGAGAGAGAGAGAGAGAGAGAGAGAGAGAGAGAGAGAGAGAGAGAGAGAGAGAGAGAGAGAGAGAGAGAGAGAGAGAGAGAGAGAGAGAGAGAGAGAGAGAGAGAGAGAGAGAGAGAGAGAGAGAGAGAGACAGAGAGAGAGAGAGAGAGACAGAGAGAGAGACAGAGAGACAGAGAGAGAGAGAGAATTATGGTGTTGTTTAACCATCCTCCCTACAGTCCTGATTTGGCTCCAAAGTTTTTAATCTTTTTCAAAACATTAAACAACGGCTGGCGTCTCAGCGACTTAAAGACAACGGTTAAAAGGAGAGTAAACGATAGCTTAGCTGACAACAATCATGGTAGAGTTTTTGTAACCGAACTTTACAAGAAAGGAATTGAATACTAGTTTATCGATACGACAAATGTCTTAACGAAGGATACAATGTTACAAAATATCTGTAACTTTAAGTTACAGGGTTGTAACTTTAACTTCTATATTGTGAAGAAACCTCTAAATGTATTGGCTTTTTTTAGAGCTAAACAAAGCTTTTATTTTGCACAGAACTTGTATGAGGACGCAACTGAAATAATTAGGACGCACAGAAAATAAGAAACGCCCAATTACACTTACCTAATAGAGCCTGAAAGAGCCTGGACTTGAAGATTCGGATGACCCGCTCGATGGCGAGTCTCAGCTGTTTGTCCTGTGGCTTCGTGAGCTTCGAGTGGTAATCCTCCAAGAGCTCCAATGCCCGATGTGCTTCTGTAAGAAGAAACAAACACTCGTACAGTCTGTAGTTTAATAATTTAAACTTTAATGTATACTTAATGTTTATGGGTTAGAAGCCAGGATCATAAGATATTGTCTAAAATATTATCAAATTTTTTTGTACTATCTTGTTGCTTATTATTTGAAGGGTAAATTAGAGTGGGAATTTTAAAAAAACTAATAATCACAAATAATAATAATTTTATTTTTGAAGTAAATTCTACAATATTGTACGTTGAAATTTCGAAGTAAATTAATTGTATTAAATGAAGCTGTTTTATAATATTTCATTGTTACCCGTCAGGTGTGAGATAAATGTTCAGCTAGACAGAAACAACATACTTCTCTCCATATTCAAGTTGGAGCGAGAGAATAATAAATTTAGATAAGAAAGGAATGACCTCTTCCACCTTTGTTAATCTGCATCATAAACGTTCTTCAAGTGCAATATGTGTTGACCTGTATACCCTCCATGATGATACTTTAATATACTTCTTACATTACCCACTGCAAATAGTCTGGGAAGCAATGCAACAAGTCACGTGCATATCAACTGATCGCTTTATAGTCGGTTTGTTGTTATAATAGAGTCCTTTGAGTATTGAAAAACAAAGAGATAAAGAAAGATACGTTGAATATTTAAATACAGAAATTACTTTGTGTACCAGCTCATGTTCTGGAGAAGAAAACCATTCTTACAACGCTCATGTTTAAACTGTTATAATCGAAAT
Source organism: Callitettix versicolor (assembly GCA_022606455.1). Taxonomy (NCBI): domain Eukaryota; kingdom Metazoa; phylum Arthropoda; class Insecta; order Hemiptera; family Cercopidae; genus Callitettix; species Callitettix versicolor. The sequence goes on from CM040184.1 coordinate 5,894,285, forward strand.
CTTACATTCACTAATCGTTTTTTAATTTAAATACACCTTTAACTCCCCGCGGAGAGGTGCAGACTAGCTGCACCTATTGAGAGGATTTAGACGTCCCTCGCGGTACCCGAGTCTAACAAATACTTACACTTACGACTTTAACACTTTACACTCACACTTACATTTAGGGAGGCGATAATAGCGTCAGTGTGCTTTTCACCTTAAAATAACAAAACAAAATACACCTTTAACTCCCCGCAGAGGGGTGCAGACTAGCTGCAACTATTGAGAGGATTTAGACGTCCCTCGCGGTACCCGAGTCTAACAAACACTTACACTTACGACTTTAACACTTTACACTCACACTTACATTTAAGGAGGCGATAAAGCTTCAGTGTGTTTTTCGCCTTAAAATAACAAAACAAAATACACCTTTAACTCCCCGCAGAGGGGTGCAGACTAGCTGCAACTATTGAGAGGATTTAGACGTCCCTCGCGGTACCCGAGTCTAACAAATACTTACACTTACGACTTTAACACTTTACACTCACACTTACATTTAGGGAGGCGATAATAGCGTCAGTGTGCTTTTCACCTTAAAATAACAAAACAAAATACACCTTTAACTCCCCGCAGAGGGGTGCAGACTAGCTGCAACTATTGAGAGGATTTAGACGTCCCTCGCGGTACCCGAGTCTAACAAACACTTACACTTACGACTTTAACACTTTACACTCACACTTACATTTAGGGAGGCGATAATAGTGTCAATGTGCTTTTCGCCTCAAAATAACAAAATACACCTTTAACTGATTATTAAATTGAATTTAAGAAATATAATGCAGGCTTAATAATTTTCTTGGATGATGAAAAAATCAACGCTTTACTTGAATTACGATTGTAAGTCCGGATTGTGCATTCTTCGGTCTTTTAAAACACAGAATACTGAAACGACGTCGATACCAGTAAAATGCGTTGAGGTAATTGTAAGACGATTTCGGAGGGAAATTAACGGAAATTTTAAATAGCTTATTAGCGTCTGTATACAGAATCCGGGGGAAAACAGAAAGCAGTTTGTGTAAGATAAGTTTTATTTCTTATAATCTGTTAAACAACACAAAAACTGAGTGACTGATTATTGACTTCCTTCAGTCGGTTTCCTTTAACAAGGCAGTTCACATTTACACGGTGGTTAACACAAAACACCGTTCCCACAAGTTGAGATGTAAGTAGGGTGTGCTTCAAACAATGGCATTCATTACACTGTTAGGGGTAAGTAGTTGTTTAACCCCTAACAAGGTGAGAGCAAAGGTCAATGTCATTCGCTTAACAATGTCAAAAGAAATTTACAAATAATCGATTTAAATGTGGCTTAGCAAAAATGCACTAGTATTGAAACGTTTGATGTTCAGTAAAATGAGTTATTCTTTGAATAAGCACTCATTCAATCAATGAAAAAGTCAGTTTTAAAATCTCTATAAAAAGAGATTTTTTTTACAAACGAAGAGACTGTAAATTCTGAAGGTGAAAAATATTGAGTCACAAGTACAATGAGAAACAGTGTTACAAAAATTACAAAAACAAAAATAAAAAAATCGTTCCTGATAAAAAAACATACATCTCCACGGAATATGGTTTAACTTTAAGCCACACCCTAAAAAAATAATTAGCCAAAGAAAATATATAAATGTCTCTTTCAGAACAAGTAATAAGTTGTCAACATTATTAAATAAGCAAATACAAGTGGAGATAACTTTGAAAAAACTGGCATATACAAAATGAAATGTAGTGATTGTCAAAGCTTCTATACCGGTCAGACATCTCGCTCTTTTAAGAAAAGATTTAAAGAGCACATACCCAGAAGTGCATTATCGACAAACTCGGCTTTCGCAGAACATCTCATGGACAAAAACCATAAATTTGAAGACATCCATACCAACATGGAAATATTACATTTATGTCACAAAAAGTAGTTATATGGATGCGATTGAAGAGTTTGAGATTTACAAGAGCAAAAAATCAGACCCCCAGAACATCCTCAATGAAAAACTTTCATTTAAATCAAACTTAATATATGACATAGCTCTAAGGATAAGTGATTTGAGTAACAAAAACCAACAGAAGCACCGTAACTGATAACAACGACAGGCGCTCTACTAATGATGGAGACTCCGCAGTCCAGAATGTAACGACGTACGAGTCGCGTGTGCAGCTTGGCCAAGCCGAATTTCATGATGAATATTTTAAATGTGTAATTGTGCTCAGTGTTTGTGATGTATGTTTTAATGTTTTGTTTGACTTTGTGACGACCTCGACAGAGGGATTTAACAATTTGTATGGCCTGAAGATGAAACTATAAAGTTTCGAAACCGCGGTAGCCTTTATGAAGTGAGTTGATAGACCACTGACGAGAAGAATAGGTATATAATCCTAATCATTAGAAACAGTGTGTTAGAAAGTCAAAACAATATACCAAATGAATATAAATATAGAATGAATGACGTGAAAAATATTGAGTCACAAGTACAATGAGAAAGAGTGTGTTAGAAAATCAAAAGAAGACACCTAATGAATATAAATATATTATGAATGTCGTCAATAAATATATGAATAATGAGTACTTAGTCTGGTAAAACTTCCTCAAAAAATGATGTTCATTAAATCATGAAGCTGTAAGTTTAAAAGGTTCGTTACCACTTTGCAAAGGTTCGCTTTAAATTTTGTTTCCAGAACTAGTGATTAGTCATTGAGTCATCGGGTGGGGTTTTTCACAATAATATAAACACTAGATAGGACCTATAAATCGCATTTCTAAAAAAAAACATATATTTGACAAAGTCAATATAATAATATTTCACTATGAATTAGTTTAGTTTTTTTATTCCACAGAACATTTAAAAAGCACGTGAAAAATGAGTTTTTTTATATTTTAATGCAACATTTCATTTTTACAACAGTCCATAAAGAACCAAGGAAATTATATTTTTGAATTTTGGCGTTTAAACTTTTCCACCCTAGTAAATATTCAATGCTTTGCAAGAGTCACAGAATTTTATATTCGTAATGTACTAATTTAAGAATTTTTATTTATTCCATACAAAATTCATAACCATCTTTCTGAAAGGTGGTATCCAAAGTTACTTATATAATTTTGTTAAGGATTAAATTACTATTAGAAATTTTGGCATTTTGCCTATTTGAAAATTAGGAGATGATGAGTCAGTGAATTAGCTTACTAATGAATGAGAGCTTCCACATTTACGTTGATCTTTTTATGTTTAAATGAATTTATTTTTGTTAAAAGCTATTTTTATACCAACCAATTATGAACTGTGAATAATTAATGGACAAAATATATATATGGCAATGTCCTGACTGACTGACTGATCAACGTAAAGCCCAAACTATAGAACCTAGAAACTTGAAATTTTGAGGATACCTTCGTTTTAATATGTAAGCGCGTACTAAGAAAGGATTTTGCAAAAAATTGATTTTAACTCCATTAAACTACTTACCCAGTCCAAATTTAATAAACAACGTACAGCCAATACTATTACCGCTAGAGACTTGAAATTTTCAAAGTACATTCTTACAACAATGTCAAGGTGCACTAATAAAGGATTTTGCAAAAATATGATTTTGACGCCATTAAACTACTAACCCAGTCCAAATTTAATAATCAACGTACAGCCAATACTATTATAGCTAGAGACTTGAAATTTTCAGGGTACCTTCTTACAACATTGTCGAGATGCACTGAAAACCCAGTCCAAATTTAATAAACAACGTGCACTGAAAAAATTTTCGATTTTCAACAGTATGCAACACCGATAATGCAACCCCTAAAGAGGTAAACATGAGGTACAACAATTTTTATTGGAAAAAATATGTTTTTCATCTGACCTTCTTAAAACGTAACATAGTCACTCCTAAATATAAGTAATGAAATATATTTTTCCCCAAAACGCATCCCCTAACGAGATTGAAAGAAGGTATAAAATATAGAAAGGGGTACAATTTTGAATTGAAAAAATATTTTTTTTATCTTATATTCTAGAAATATGCTATGAAATACATATTTCAACATTTTTCTAAATTCATCCCCTAAAAGAATAAAAATTGAAAAAGAGTTATCATGGGAGAAAAAAGAGTGTTTGCATTGGAGAAAAATATTTTTTATCAAATTTTCTTAAAAGTAAACAAAATATTTTAAAACACAAATCATGATAAACGCAATTCAGTATTTTCCCCCGAATTCATCCCCTAAAGGGACAAAAATGTAAGAGAGGTATAAATGTTTTTATTGGAGAAAAATATTTTTCATCAGATTTTCTTAAATTCGAATGGAACACGTTTGAAGACAATAAAACAACATATTCAGGTTATAATATTTTTTCATATTCACTGTAAAATAATCACGAGTTTAGATGATCACGCTTTTATTAATATATTTTTTTATGTTTCTAAATTATTACATTACTGATACAGTTTAAGTTTTTGTGGGCGAAGCCGCGACGGGTAATGCTAGTTAAATATAAAACTTATTTTATGAACTGAATAGTTCTTCAATTTCTCCAAAGGGCTTAACATACTTATTTAGAGTAATAAGTTTTTTTTAATTGAAAATATTAGTAAATTATGTTACTCCAAACAAAACTATTGTAAACAGAAATGTACTTCAAATTCATACTGTAGTTAGGGGTTTGCAAATATTCGTGAAACAGTCGCTGCGCAAACACAACCACAACCAATTTCATTACCCACAGGTTTTTCAATTCGTAAAACCACATGCTTCACCACTATTTTATTAATGAAAAATAATAAAGCCATGCCTGTTTGTTTCATTTACTTGCGTTTTTAATTAATTATTCAATAGCTGAAAGTAAAACTTCAGTAGATATGAACAAACGGCATTCAAAATTATATTTCTATATATTTTCTAAATGAGTAATGTTACTGTGTAACTACGAGGGTGGTTCAAATATAAACCGGAATTTTGCTATAAAAAATTTTTTTATTAAGTTACAGAGCTGACATTTTTTACAGTTTTTCTAGATAGTCTCCGTCACACTCTACACACTTTTGCCACCTCTCCGGAAGCTTTCGGATGCCTTTTTCGTAAAAATCTCTCGGCTTGTCACGTAACCATTCGCGCACGAATGATTCTACCTCCGCATTGCTTTCGAATCGCAGTCCGCCAAGTGCCTATTTCAATGGACCAAATAAATAGTAGTCGCATGGCGAAAAATCGGGACTATAAGGAGGGTGTTCCAGTGTTTCCCAACCCAATTTGTTCAATGTTTCCATTGTAAGCCGAGCTGTATGCGGTTTGGCGTTGTCTTGCAGCAATATCGCACTACGGATTGGAATATCGCGTCGTTTTGATCTGTAGGCAGATTTCACCCTGTTTTTTAGGAGATTACTATAATACTGCGCGTTCACAGTTCGTTGTTCAGTGAGAAAATCAACCGCAATTACTCGTCTCATGTTCCAAAACACGGTACACAACACCTTCCCTTTAACTGGTGCGCCTTCGTCTTTCTTCCTCCACTCCATAGACGCGCGTTTACTCTCCGGAGTATAATAGTGCACCCAAGAATCTGTGGTGAATATTCGGTGCAATAAATTTTCTCCTTCCTCTTCATATCGCTGCAGGAGACGCGTGCAAACTTCCCAGCGTGTGAATTTCTACTAAAAATTCAGAAGTCTTGGCACCCATCTGGCTCAAATTTTGCGGTAACCGAGCCGTTCATGAATTATTTGCTCAATACTACCTACGCTGATGCCCAATTTTTCAGCCATATCGCGTACAGTACTGCGTCGGTCTTCCAAAATGAGTTTTTCTACAGCGCTGACGTTCTCATCGGTAACACTTGTTTTGGGGCGCCGCGCATGTGGCAAGTTTGCCACCACTTCTCGGCCTTTTCGGAAAGCGGAACACCATTCATACACTTCAGTCTTGGAGAGGCACTCATCCCCGAACTGCTCGAGTAATTTTCGATAAGTTTCCGCGGATTTTACATTATCTTTGACCAAAAAACGAATAATGATGCGTTGCGCAACAGACACTGGTACATCCTTCTCGCTCATGGCTATAACTACACTAACAAGCGAGGTTACGCGCTCCCGGCTGTTCTCTACGCTTCGTAACAGACCAGTCTAACATCCAGTGCAGCCACTTTTACGACACTAAATTTGTCGCGCGTTTATTCAAAAATTCCGGTTTATATTTGAACCATCCTCGTATATTGAAGTAGGAGCTTCAGAAATACAATACTTTGATGCTACAGTTGCACTAGATCGTTACACACTGATTGCCATAATGATGCGATCAGTAAACATTACGTTCTTGTAAACAAGGTAGGCTTACTGTAATAACTCCTTGTAAAACAAGATAGGCTTACTGTAATAACTCCTTGTAAAACAAGATAGGCTTACTGTAATAAAAACAAGGTAGGCTTACTGTAATAACTCCTTGTAAAACAAGATAGGCTTACTGTAATAACTCCTTGTAAAACAAGATAGGCTTACTGTAATAACTCCTTGTAAAACAAGATAGGCTTACTGTAATAACTCCTTGTAAAACAAGATAGGCTTACTGTAATAACTCCTTGTAAAACAAGATAGGCTTACTGTAATAACTCCTTGTAAAACAAGATAGGCTTACTGTAATAACTCCTTGTAAAACAAGATAACTCTTTGTAAAACTTACTGTAATAACTCCTTGTAAAACAAGATAGGCTTACTGTAATAACTCCTTGTAAAACAAGATACTGTAATAACTCCTTGTAAAACAAGATAGGCTTACTGTAAGAACAAGATAGGCTTACTGTAATAACTCCTTGTAAAACAAGATAGGCTTACTGTAATAACTCCTTGTAAAACAAGATAGGCTTACTGTAATAACTCCTTGTAAAACAAGATAGGCTTACTGTAATAACTCCTTGTAAAACAAGATAGGCTTACTGTAATAACTCCAAATGTTAATAACTTTCAGTTACTTTCTAACTGAAATAATATATTCTCAATTATTAGCACGTTTTCATTGGAGAGACCAACTTAGTTAGACCCAGAACTTGTTTTGCACTCTCAAATTCGCCATTTCGGTCCATTTCGATTTAAACTTGACACAAAAATCGATTACGGAAATAGCTTAAGTCCGTTACCCAGCAATATCCGTTTAACAGTTTCAAAATGGCGCCATTTCAAGTCCTAAATTTGCATAACGTTTTTATTTCGAAATTTCAAACAAAATCTGATTCACCGTCGTAATCAGCGTTAAAAAGTGCATAAATTAACATTTTTTAAAATTTTATTGAAAATATGAAAATAAACTTGACAGCAGTTATGATTTATTTTCGTAATTTCAATGTAATTTGAAAGTTTAACTTACTAATTTTTACTAAAACCATTCTTACAACGCTTATGTTTAAACTGTTATAATCGAAATCTTACATTCACTAATCGTTTCTAAATTTAAATACACCTTTAACTCCCCGCAGAGGGGTGCAGGCTACTGCACCTATTGAGAGGATTTAGACGTCCCTCGCGGTACCCGAGTCTAACAAATACTTACACTTACAACACTACACTTACGACTTTAACACTTTACACTCACACTTACATTTAGGGAGGCGATAATAGCGTCAATGTCCTTTTCGCCTTAAAATAACAAAACAAAATACACCTTTAACTGATTATAAATTGAATTTAAGAAACATAATGTAGGCCTAATAATTTTCTTGGATGATGAAAAAAATCAACGCTTTACTTTAATTTTGATTGTAAATTTTTACTTACTAATTTTTGCTGATTTGATATAAACTTGGCAAAAAAAATCGACTTTGTTAATAGCTTTAACTGGTTCACAGAAAACCCGTTCAACATTTTCAAAATGGCGGTCGTTTAAAATCATTAAATAATCTTAGATATTTTGGTTACATTTCTTTGAAAGTCTCATTTCACATTTGTAATAATTACGAATGTTAAATTTGCTAATTAATTCGATCAAACGAACGTTAAAGTAGGCCTATGCGTAAATTATCAATTTTCAATGTAACTTGAAAATTTAAAGTGCGAATTTTCAAAAAAGTGTAAGAAATTAGTGTTGGAAATTCGCTTCCATCACGTCAGTGAAAAAGCAACGTAAAGAGATTATTATATTACGTATTAAGAAACCAAATAAAAATAAATTATTAAGTATGTTTACCTTATTCGACTAGTATAGTGAAAGATTAATAAGATCATTAATGAAACCATGTTCATGGTAATTCGTAAAGAAGACATTGGAAGGTATTAATGGTCTACAGAACATCAATAGACTTTACCTAAGGGTATCACAATTCACCTACCTGGGAACCGTGATCAACGAGCATTGGGACCATTCACTAAAGATACGGTGCAGAATAGAAAACGCAAGGGATATCTTCAATCAAATGGCTGAACTGTTCAAAAGTCATAACCTCAACATCGATATCAAAATCAAACTCCTCCGGTGCTGTATTTTCGCGATACTTTTCTATGGATGGAATCATGGACACTAACGTAGGCAACGCAAAGAAGATTCAAAGCCTTCGAAATGTGGCTCTATAGGAAAGTGTTGAGGATCTCTTGGGTAGGCAGAATGACCACCAGACCAGTGATGGAACGACTGAAGAAAGACGTAGAAGTGATGAACACCATCAAGCGAACACTTGGGCATATTATGAGAAACGAAAGCACATACCACCGCCTTCTGAAATCCGTTCTTCAAAGAAAAGTCAGCCGCCTCGGTGGCTTACTGGATAGCGTACTAGGCTTTCACCCCGAGGACCCGGGTTCGATTCCCGGCGAGGGCTTGGCATTCTCATACGCTATAAATCATCTAATCGTCTGCATTAGCCCAAGTGTGCACAATAGTCGGACGTTAAAAAAAAAAAAAATCAAAGGAAAGTCAACGGTAAACGATGGCCAGGAAGAAGGATATTATGACTTAAAAACGTAATGACATGGTTCTCAAAAACTATCGCCGAACAATTCAAAGAAGCCGTGAACAAAGTTATCATATCTACGATGATCGCTAATATTCGGAACGAAGAAGATAGTTTAGTTTTATTGTTTTTAACACTACTACAGAATCTTCTTTTGTTTTAATTATTCGTAGTGCTCCTTTTTCTTTTCTCCTTAAAACTTAAAATATTTCATTAGAAAATAAAATTTTTCTGCAATTTTACTGAAGTTATTTTATTATTTTAAATTAAAATTGTTTATTTAATTTTAATAACTTTAAATCTATTTTAATTTTAAATTTAATTTAGCAATTACATTCAGGTTGTATTCAGGAAATATATATATAATAATTCAGACCGATTTTTAAAATTATTCAAAACCGTTATCACCGATTATTATTTTTACCGAAGTTTTCAAGTTGTCCATTTTTATCGGTCTACAAAGCCTACATGTTTTCTAGTTCATCATGGAGAGGTTTTTCCTGTTCAATGGCTGCCAAAGTTGAAACCCTCGTACAAAGCAAGCACGAATTTCCTCGACACGCCATTAGCATGAGTGGCCAGCCCAGCCGAGGTCAATTTTACACTCACTTGATCTGTTATAATATTCGTAGCCTGCAGTAATTGCCTTATGCTCCACTGATTATTGTAGAATGTATTTAATTGGATGAAGCTGCATACATGTTAACATTTCACTTTTTACTACTCAGTTTTGTTGTCAAAAACTTGCTGGAAAGTAATTTAATTACGCACTCTAAAAGTAGAATAAAAATTAGTACATAAATTTTTAAAATTTAAAAAGATTTTATACCGAAAAATCAATTGTTTTTAATGTAGTTTTAATGAAGTAGTAGTCGGTGTTTTCCATATATGTTTTGTTTAAGTAACTGGATTATGAGTCCAATTAAACGTTCTTTACGTTTTCGTTCGCAAATTGTTATTCGGAAAATGATATTTACTTACAATATTACTACACTTTGTAACTATCGGCACAAAACTTATAGGTTTCTTAAACTTTATTGTAAAAGCAAAAAAATTAACTTTTTTTTGAAAATTCATAAAATACATAGGTTATATAACAATTTAGTTTACACGTAATTTTTTTTAGCCCTTAATGGAGCACATTTAGTCAATTTTGATTCTTTTGGGCTTTCAACTTTGGTTCTTTTAGGTTTTTGAGATTCTCCCAATACTTTTTCAGTCTTATAGATCTCTGTAGTCTAACTTCCTCCGAGTAAAAGGCAACTCTTTTTGTTCCTTCTTTAAATTTTAATTTAGTGTTTTTATTCCTAAAGATTGGTTTTTCCCTTCCTTCTTTCAGACGTTCCTCCGTTATCCCTAATTCTTTTAGGTCCTGTTCCACTTCCTTAAGCCACTCATTCTTTACTTTCATCTTGAGTTGGTAATTTAGGAGTTTCTTCGTCAGTCTTTCTTCTGGTAGCCTTATTAGGTGTCCATAAAAGGCCAGTCTCCTCTTTCTAATATCATCTACTGATTCATTATCCTGATAGATGGCTGAACTTGGCAGCAGTCTGTATGTTCCTTCTACCATGCGTTGATAATGGTTCTCAATATTTTTCTTTCCACCTTAAGAAGCGCCTCTGTTCTGTTTCAGCTTCTTAGATTAAATAAAGTTTCCGCGGCATAAGTCACTTCCGGTCTTGTTGTAACGCAGTTCACCTGCTTACAGAGTCTAAGATGCTTTAAATCTCTTTAAGCGCACCTTCGACCCAGATACACTCTTTGGAGTGGGTTCTATTATATTAGAGCTGCAGTTTTTGGTTTAAATTTTCTTTATTTATTTAATTTAATATAAACATAAATCTTTGTATTGTTTTTTTCTTCTATTTCGTCACTGAACACTTTTCGTTATAACACTTTCTTCTATTTCGTTCGCTGAACACTGTTACCGCTGAACCCGGAAACTGCTGACTGTCTGGCGATCTGCGCTGAACTTCTCGAGCGGAAGAGTAGCTCACACCACACGTCGTTGCTTAACTCTTGACCCTGAACTCGCATAGACCTGGTCAGCTCAACTTGCTGTTCTTCGGAACCGGAAGTCGACAGCCTGATGTGGCGTTACGGCATGGAGATAGGAGAGGAACTGAATAGGTTATCGGTTCAACACGCCGGTATAACTCCAAGGAAGGAATGACTATCGGCTCAGCACGCCGATATAGTCCACGGATGTACGGTCGGCTCAACACGCCTGTACCGCACTAGGATAGGTCGGTAGGTAGGTAGGGTTCGGGTCGGAGTAGGTTATCGGCTCAGCATGCCGGTATAACCCCAAGGAAGGAATGACTATCGGCTCAGCACGCCGGTATAGTCCACGGATGTGCAGTCGGCTCAACACGCCGGTACCGCACTAGGATAGGTCGGTAGGTGGGTAGAGTTCGGGCCGGAGTAGGTTATCGGCTCAGCACGCCGGTATAGTCCACGGATGTACGGTCGGCTCAACACGCCGGTACCGCACTAGGATAGGTCGGTAGGTGGGTAGAGTTCGGGTCGGAGTAGGTTATCGGCTCAGCACGCCGGTATAACCCCAAGGAAAGAATGACTATCGGCTCAGCACGCCGGTATAGTCCACGGATGTGCAGTCGGCTCAACACGTCGGTACCGCACTAGGATGGGTCGGTAGGTGGGTAGAGTTCGGGTCGGAGGAGGTTATCGGCTCAGCACGCCGGTATAACCCCAAGGAAGGAATGACTATCGGCTCAGCACGCCGGTATAGTCCACGGATGTACGGTCGGCTCAACACGCCGGTACCGCACAAGGATGGGTCGGTAGGTGGGTAGAGTTCGGGTCGGAGGAGGTTATCGGCTCAGCACGCCGGTATAACCCCAAGGAAGGAATGACTATCGGCTCAGCACGCCGGTATAGTCCACGGATGTGCAGTCGGCTCAACACGCCGGTACCGCACTAGGATGGGTCGGTAGGTGGGTAGAGTTCGGGTCGGAGGAGGTTATCGGCTCAGCACGCCGGTATAACCCCAAGGAAGGAATGACTATCGGCTCAGCACGCCGGTATAGTCCACGGATGTACGGTCGGCTCGGCTCAACACGCCGGTACCGCACATAGGATGGGTCGGTAGGTGGGTAGAGTTCGGGTCGGAGGAGGTTATCGGCTCAGCACGCCGGTATAACCCCAAGGAAGGAATGACTATCGGCTCAGCACGCCGGTATAGTCCACGGATGTGCAGTCGGCTCAACACGCCGGTACCGCACTAGGATGGGTCGGTAGGTGGGTAGAGTTCGGGTCGGAGGAGGTTATCGGCTCAGCACGCCGGTATAACCCCAAGGAAGGAATGACTATCGGCTCAGCACGCCGGTATAGTCCACGGATGTACGGTCGGCTCAACACGCCGGTACCGCACAAGGATGGGTCGGTAGGTGGGTAGAGTTCGGGTCGGAGGAGGTTATCGGCTCAGCACGCCGGTATAACCCCAAGGAAGGAATGACTATCGGCTCAGCACGCCGGTATAGTCCACGGATGTGCAGTCGGCTCAACACGCCGGTACCGCACTAGGATGGGTCGGTAGGTGGGTAGAGTTCGGGTCGGAGGAGGTTATCGGCTCAGCACGCCGGTATAACCCCAAGGAAGGAATGACTATCGGCTCAGCACGCCGGTATAGTCCACGGATGTGCAGTCGGCTCAACACGCCGGTACCGCACAAGGATAGGTAGGTAGGTGGGTAGAGTTCGGGTCGGAGGAGGTTATCGGCTCAGCACGCCGGTATAACCCCAAGGAAGGAATGACTATCGGCTCAGCACGCCGGTATAGTCCACGGATGTGCAGTCGGCTCAACACGCCGGTACCGCACTAGGATGGGTCGGTAGGTGGGTAGAGTTCGGGTCGGAGGAGGTTATCGGCTCAGCACGCCGGTATAACCCCAAGGAAGGAATGACTATCGGCTCAGCACGCCGGTATAGTCCACGGATGTACGGTCGGCTCAACACGCCGGTACCGCACAAGGATGGGTCGGTAGGTGGGTAGAGTTCGGGTCGGAGGAGGTTATCGGCTCAGCACGCCGGTATAACCCCAAGGAAGGAATGACTATCGGGTCAGCACGCCGGTATAGTCCACGGATGTGCAGTCGGCTCAACACGCCGGTACCGCACTAGGATGGGTCGGTAGGTGGGTAGAGTTCGGGTCGGAGGAGGTTATCGGCTCAGCACGCCGGTATAACCCCAAGGAAGGAATGACTATCGGCTCAGCACGCCGGTATAGTCCACGGATGTGCAGTCGGCTCAACACGCCGGTACCGCACAAGGATAGGTAGGTAGGTGGGTGGGTAGAGTTCGGGTCGGAGGAGGTTATCGGCTCAGCACGCCGGTATAACCCCAAGGAAGGAATGACTATCGGCTCAGCACGCCGGTATAGTCCACGGATGTGCAGTCGGCTCAACACGCCGGTACCGCACAAGGATAGGTAGGTAGGTGGGTAGAGTTCGGGTCGGAGGAGGTTATCGGCTCAGCACGCCGGTATAACCCCAAGGAAGGAATGACTATCGGCTCAGCACGCCGGTATAGTCCACGGATGTGCAGTCGGCTCAACACGCCGGTACCGCACTAGGATGGGTCGGTAGGTGGGTAGAGTTCGGGCTGGAGGAGGTTATCGGCTCAGCACGCCGGTATAGTCCACGGATGTACAGTCGGCTCAACACGCCGGTACCGCACAAGGATAGGTAGGTAGGTGGGTAGAGTTCGGGTCGGAGGAGGTTATCGGCTCAGCACGCCGGTATAACCCCAAGGAAGGAATGACTATCGGCTCAGCACGCCGGTATAGTCCACGGATGTGCAGTCGGCTCAACACGCCGGTACCGCACAAGGATAGGTAGGTAGGGAGGGCTTGGGCTGGAGGAGACCAACTGCCTTCTGGAGCGCTGTGCAGCTGCTTATATACCCTGGTTCTGTTGGTGGGGTATTGCGGCTGATAGTGGGGTAAGATGTCATCTTGTTTATTTAGGACATATCTGTACATTAGACATTATCAAGTTTGTTTAGCTTATCCCAGCTTAATTAAATTAGGATTTAAATCACTTCATTACATTGTGACCGTATTATAATGTCTGATTTTCGACTTTATGGAAAGCGACTTTTTCTTAATTATAAAATAAAAAATATTTTTTACTCATAATTATGACTTCACTTCAGTAATAATTTTACACATTTAATGAACCACTGAAAAATTCTTGTTTAAATATTTTAATGTATTTTTTAGTCTATAACTGAAATGTTTCAACCTGTTGCAATTATTGCCAATACACCCAGACCTACATGTATGGCCTCTATTGTATGATCGTCGGAAAATATAAAACAGGTTTGAAATATATTTAACGTTTGAAATATACAGTAATTAAATTACGACATTTGAAATAAGCATGCTCGCGGTGAAATTCGACAATGTTTTTCAAATCTTTTTCACTGCAGTTTGTGAAATCATTCGATCAATGCACACGACGTGACTCTTAACTAGATCACTTTTGGATTCATGGAAGAAACTGTTACATAAACGTGAGAATAAATGCTCCAAATAACAGATACAATTTGGGAGTGCATTAAGGCAGTAAATTTAACGGATTCGTTTGTCGCCGACAATATTTGTTAAAATTAAATATTCAATGTTGAAGTTCAATTGTAAATTCCCTTGCATAGCTCGTGTTAGTACAGAAACCAAAAACATGTGTTAGTACAGAAACAAAAAACATGTGTTAGTACAGAAACTAAAAACATGTGTTAGTACAGAAACTAAAAACATGTTTTAGTACAGAAACCAAAAACATGTGTTAGTACAGAAACCAAAAACATGTGTTAGTACAGGAAATAAAAACATGTGTTAGCACAGAAACCAAAAACATGTGTTAGTACAGAAACTAAAAACATGTGTTAGTACAGAAACCAAAAACATGTGTTAGTACACGAAACAAAAACATGTGTTAGCACAGAAACCAAAAACATGTTAGTACTGAAACCAAAAACTTGTGTTAGTACTGAAACCAAAAACTTGTGTTAGTACAGAAACTAAAAACATGTGTTAGTACAAAAACCAAAAACATGTGTTAGTACAGAAACCAAAAACATGTGTTAGTACACAAAACAAAAACATATGTTAGTACAGAAACCAAAAACGTGTTAGTACAGAAACCAAAAACATGTGTTAGTACAGAAACAAAAAACATGTGTTAGTACAGAAACTAAAAACATGTGTTAGTACAGAAACTAAAAACATGTTTTAGTACAGAAACCAAAAACATGTGTTAGTACAGAAACCAAAAACATGTGTTAGTACAGGAAATAAAAACATGTGTTAGCACAGAAACCAAAAACATGTGTTAGTACAGAAACTAAAAACATGTGTTAGTACAGAAACCAAAAACATGTGTTAGTACACGAAACAAAAACATGTGTTAGCACAGAAACCAAAAACATGTTAGTACTGAAACCAAAAACTTGTGTTAGTACTGAAACCAAAAACTTGTGTTAGTACAGAAACTAAAAACATGTGTTAGTACAAAAACCAAAAACATGTGTTAGTACAGAAACCAAAAACATGTGTTAGTACACAAAACAAAAACATATGTTAGTACAGAAACCAAAAACGTGTTAGTACAGAAACCAAAAACATGTGTTAGTACAGAAGCCAAAAACATGTGTTTGTACAGAAACTAAAAACATGTGTTAGTACAGAAACTAAAAACATGTTTTAGTACAGAAACCAAAAACATGTGTTAGTACAGAAACCAAAAACATGTGTTAGTGCAGAAACTAAGAACATGTTTTAGTACAGAAACCAAAAACATGTGTTAGTGCAGAAAACCAAAAACATGTGTTACTACAGAAACTAAAAACATATGTTACTACAGAAACTAAAAACATGTGTTAGTACAGAAACCAAAAGCATGTGTTAGAACAGAAACCAAAAACATGTGTTTGTACAGAAACTAAAAACATATGTTAGTACAGAAACCAAAAACTTGTGTTAGTACAGAAACCAAAAACATGTGTTAGTACAGAAACTAAAAACATGTGGTAGTACAGAAACCAAAAACATGTGTTAGTACAGAAACCAACACAAAACGGCGTTAGTTTGTCGCCGATTGTGTTATAAACATTTTGCCGAGTCAACATTTTTGAAATATTCTTATCAGTTAAAATTATGAATTCTAGTTATTTTACACTGTGAGTAGATTTCTAGTAATTTTCCATTGAAAAACAAGCTGTCATTATGGTAGTTCTTAAATGACATTTTGACATAAATACTAAAATAAAGCAATAATTTTAATAATTACTTTAAACTTTTCCGCCGGCCAAACAAACAAACAAACAAAAATCAAGAGTTACAAACTGAACAAATTTCCTTCTTCGTTACTGAATTTAATTTGTTTACTGACCTTTAGCCCGAACTCGCTGCTTCACGACGGATGACATTAAATGATCTTATCTTCGGAAATCGGTTTTAAAAGTATTTCTTGTAATTTCGTGTTATCATTTCCTGAAAGAAGACTTTCTACGTCTTGGTATAATTTTCTTATTATTCCGGTTGAGGTGCATTGAAAGGGTAATGCTAACAAAACTTGACGTCCTTAGGGGTGTTTTAATTGAATGAGTGCCATTGATAAATAAAAATATTTTTAGAAAGTTATTTAAGAAAAAGTAAACTGAAAATAAGATATGTTCTCATCTTTTTGATTAAATGAGTACAGTTTTATGATTATCCTGTGTATTCTTCAATCTTTATGAATTTATCAAATTATTCTTCCTACTTACGTTTTAGGTTTTTTCTTGGCCTTTTCTAACATTTACTGTGCTGATAATGTACACTAAATATTAGATCTATAACCAGTAGTTCAAAGAACAGCAGACCTCGTAGTATACGAGGTGTGTTCAGAAAGTAACGAGAACTTTTAAATTTCACGAGCTTGGAAAGTCCGATTGTCAAACATTTTTTGTTATTATGTTGGTATACATGCTCTTGAAGTATGATAAAACTATCAGCTGTTTTCATTGTTCACTTTGTCTGTGACAGCCACTAAGGTTAGACGTGTTTTTATGAGTTCGGCGATTTTCGTTTGTTAAAAGAAATGGATCAAAGAATTTGTATCACATTTTGCGTAAAAAATGGAATAAAGTGTAACAAAGTGTGTGAAATGTTAACAAAGGCTTATGGTGAGTCTGCTGTGAGTAACGCAAGAATTTACGAGTGGTATAAGCGTGTCCAAGAAGGCCGTGAAGACGTTGAAGATGACAAACGCCCTGGACGCCCCAGCACATCAACAACCGATGAAAACGTGGAAAAAGTGAAAGAAATGGTTATGAACAATCGCCGAATCAAAATCAGAGAGGTAGCTGATGATGTTGGCATATCGATTGGATTATGTCATGACATTGTTTCCAATGGTTTGTGTATGAAACGCGTGGTAGCAAAATTCGTTCCAGAATTGTTGAATTTTGAACAAAAACAGCGGCGAATGGCAGTTGCTCAGGAGTCACTAAATGAAGTCAACGATGATGCAGAATTACTGAAACGTATTATAACAGGTGACGAAACATGGGTTTTTGGATATGAAGTCGAAACTAAGGCTCAATCATCCCAGTGGAGGCATTCTGGCTCGCCACGTGCGGTCGAACGTGAAGGTTATACTCACTATGTTCTTCGATATTAATGGCATAGCGCATCATGAATTCCTGCCACCAGGTGAAACGGTCAATAAGGAGTACTACCTACAAGTTCAACGCCGTTTGCGTGAAGCAATCCGAAAAAAACGCCCGGATCTGTGGAAAAACAATTCATGGCTTTTGTACCACGATAATGCACCAGCTCACACTTCATTGCTTGTTAGTGAATTTTTGGCCAAAAACAGTACTGTAACGATGCTCCAGCCTCCATATTCGCCAGACATGGCTCCGTGTGACTTTTTCCTACTTCCAAAAGTAAAGAGAACCTTAAAGGGCCGTCGTTTTACAGCCGTAGATGACATTAAAAGCGCATCGCTGAAAGAACTAAAGGCTATCTCAAAGATCGAGTTTGAGAAGTGTTTCGAGGATTGGAAGAAGCGCTGGCACAAGTGCATAATCTCCAATTGGGACTATTTTGAAGGCGACAACATCAATGTAGAAGAATAAATAAATATTTTGTTCAAAAAATTAAAATTCCCGTTACTTTCTGAACACACCTTGAATTATCTATTAATTGCTCCGCCATCACTCCACCACAGCGTTCTGTCACGCTCCTAACCTTTTTTTCCAATTTAACCAGCAACAATAATATTTATAAATATTTTACTCGACAATTTTATTGAAAACTGTATGGTCTTTCTCTATAAAACGGTCAAAATTGTAACAGAACTAGTTTTTCAATCCCTATTATAGAAAATAGCCAAAAAATAATTTTCATTTAAATCAACTGCTGTTATCTTTTTTATTCTATACATATATTTTATTATAGAAGTCTCAGATATGATAAGGTTTTAATGCTTAATATTTTTTTAATTTATTACATTTTTGAATTTTTGTCGTCTAAAAATTACGATTTTGTATTCTCATTGTAGTTAATTTTGTGGTAGTGATATGTACAATACATTCCCGCAGGGAGTGCAGACTATCTGCACTTATTGAGAGGATTTAGACGTCCCTCGCGATACCCGAGTCTAACACTTACACTTACAACACTACACTCACGACTTTAATACTTTACACTCACACTGATATTTAGGGCGGCGATAATAGCCTTAATGTGCTTTTCTCCTTAATATAACAACAAAAATCTTACATAGGCCTATATGCCGTTTAGAATTTACACAAGGTACCTTCGTACTGAAGTACAAAACAACTGTTATTCTTTTTGACAAAAACTGTATAACAATCAAACTAACAAATAGGCCTAAATCAAATGCTGAAAGACTGAGTTCAAACAGAACTCACTTTTCTCCGTCAATGAAATAATTTCACTCCAAACGCCAGAATATCGGTATCTGAAAGCAGTTTAGCGTCCACTTTAAAAAAGAAACATGTGATACGGTATGGATTAGCGATCTCACACGTGAAAAACCAGTATCGTTAAAGAAAATTATCCATTTCTGTTGCAATAAAATTAACGCTGTTTGATTCATGTGTCGCAGTAATGAATGTTAGGTTGTTTCGCGCGGAATCAGATAAATCTGTTAAGCCGTTGTAATGTTGGCAACAATGGCAGAGATCGTGAGTAAACAGATGTTCATTGTTGTACAGCCGATTACGTCTTTCACGTTTAAACACGCTTAATTCTAATTGTCATTGCAGGATCATACAATGCCTGCAATAGAATTATTGGTAATAATAGTAATAGGCAATAGTGTTAGTTTGAGAGTGCTTGTTAGTCCCATTACTGCAAACTGCAATCGTTGTTAGCTATTTTACTTCTTCTTCTTCTTTTCGTGTCACCCTCTTTGGGGTACGCTGAATCAATCATTTCTTGCGCGCTGTACTTTTCTTTGTTCCCAGTAGCTCTTCATTCTTTCCGATCTTCTTTTCCTCTCCTCTTCCGAAATGACAGGTTTAGGTTTTATTTTGGTTTTATCTTGGAATCTTATTCTTTCGTCCTCGGTACTTATCTTAGCAGTTTGGTCAAGCAGTGAATTTTCTGTAATTTTTAATTCTATTAGGTCTTTTTCAATTTCTTTAAACCAGTTCGGTTTTGTTTTACGATTATGGAAAAAATCAAACTTTTACTTCTTCATTATACGAAGTCTACAGAAAGTATGGAAATCAAGAAGGAAAAAATCATTAGGTTTAAATGGGGTTTTCAGTTTTAATGATCATTGATCCCAAAAAGTGGTTTACTTCTTTTGTCCGGCATGGTCTGTGCACATCGTTTCTATGTTATATAATTTTTTTTTTGTAAATTTGCTCCGTTCATATGTCAAGACCATTAACAAATTATTTTTAATAAAATGTTTAAAGTCCATTTCGAACAAATTTTTTTTTATAAAAACTATTTTTTACACCAGTTATAACGATGTTGAATAATTTTTTTTCTCAAATGTAGCCGATAAGAACATAAAAGCTTTACGAGTTTGACTTTAGTTAAAATCACACATAATTATAATGGTGGTTTTGCCATCAGCTTTCGGACAAGAATTTTTGGGAAAATAGTTGTTGCAAAATATTTGAACGTGAAATAGTTTGAATGTGTTTTCGCATCATCATGATGTTTTTGCATCCATATACGTTTGTAATGTAAGGAAGCTATAAAGTGTTAAAAAGTAATACCTACGTGACAATGTGGGTTTATTTCATAAATTCAAAATTAAGGGGTTTTAATCTTTCCCCAAAAATTTAACAATATTATTTCTTAAAGAATACAGGTAATTTAATTAATGTTAGACCTCAACAACCTTCACACAAATTCCAATACATATCAGAACCTGTCAGAAAACGTTCAAGTTGAAATGTTACGTTTATTTCAAAAATATAATTTATCATTTTATTCAACAAGTTGCATACTGACTAAATTAAAATTTAAGCTAAAATGTTCTGACGATTTTAATAAATTGGCGTCTTAAAATGTACTGTTTTATTTGTTTATTCTAATATATATTTAATGATAAATTTCAATTAAACCTTGAGGAAGATCCTTGGCCCGAGATTAACAGAAGATGGATACAGGTTGCACTCCCGGAACCACAGAGAAGATATCGAACCTGGCAGCAGATATCAGAAGAAGGAGGCTTCGGTTCTATGGGCACATCAGTAGACTCCCAACAACGAGACTTGCCAACAGAATCCTTAAGTATATACAAGGTGTCAAATCAACAACGTCGTGGATCGCACAAGTCAGAATAGACGCAGAAATAGACTCAACAGACGTTAAAGACAGGCACGCATACAGGAGAAAGATGCTCGGTTGGAAGGTCCCAGAGAATGAAATCCCAAAGAGAGCAGGTAAAATGGACGGAGGAGCGGAAGAGGATCCATGGGGACAGGATGAGAGAGGTGTGGAGGATTAGAAGGAACGAGACATGAGTCGGAGTGCTTTGCGTGATCCAACAGGGTCTATACGCAAATAATAATATATAACCAGACTTTTTGAGGGTTGGTAGATTGCAGATATAAACTGTAATAAGTATAATACTGTGTATATATTCACGATTAAAAAAGAGTTGTTTTCTAAATTACACAATTTTCTCAATTTAAAGATTTACTAATTTTTGTTTATTTTTATCCTACAATACGAAAATCTCACTAATAATAGTATAATCTCATAAAAGCACTATAAAACATTTTATTTTTCAAACTGAACTATAATTATATTAACATATTTTAGTAACCTATTCCTACATGATTTAAAACAGCATAATCATATTTAAAATCTCCTCCAGAAATATTGTACTCTGTTTCACTAGATATTGACCATTTATTTAAATTTTGTTAAGATTTCAGTTTTTTAATAAATATTTCTAAAGGAAATCCTGCATACTTAATAAATAATGTTGATGATAAGCGGTGCACTATAATTAATTTAAGTAATTATTTTTTGTAAATATTCAGAGAACGGCATTTCAGTTGTTATCACAGAAGGACTGGATTTATAATCTTATTTTATTTTGTTTTTTACCACGACGACAGTAATTTCTGTGTGCTTGTATATTATATAAATATATCTATTTGTTTCACCCAACTTTGGGGTACACTAAATCAATCACTTTTTAATGTTCTGTGCCTTCATCATCGCCCAGTATTGCTTCATTCGTTGTGATCTTGCTTTTCTTTCTTCGTCAGAGATTTGGATCGTTCTCTTGGATTTGCCTTGGAACCATTGTTTCTTGTCCTTGGTTATCGTTTTGGCTGTTCTATCCAAGAGCATAGTGTCAGTGATCTGCAGTTCTGTTATGTCTTTCTCCGTTTCTCTAAACCAAAGTGGTTTGGCTCTTCTACTGCGAAAGTAGCCAAATATTTTTTTGGTTATTCTATTTTTGTCCATTCGGAGGATGTGCCCATAAAAATCAATTCTCCTTTTTCTTATTGTGTCTGATAATGTTTCAGTTTTTTCGTAAAGAGTTTCATTACTGATGTGGAGTAATTGGTTGTTACGGAATTTGGGGCCTAAGATTTTTCGTAATATCTTTCTTTCTTTGATCTCCAGCCTTTCAAGTGGGCCCTGGATATAAATATGTATTAAGGAATAAATCATTATTTCATTCTTATCAACAGTGGAATTCCTTTAGCAACAACATACCTGTAATGTTTGTTCTGATTTAATATACTTCTGTATTAAATATTAAGAGTCAAGCAATTCGATCCGGAAGGAAACTCCGATATGGAAAATGTAAATAAATAAAAAGACATAAATCCCAGAGACTCTTTGAATAGTAAATGAGATTTAACGAAACTCGGAAGTTGCCCTTCAGGTGCTTTTACTTTGAACAAGTTTTTTTCAAAAAAATCTAAATATTATCGTTAGAAAGGTTTCAATTACCGCACCGCAAGCCGTGTGAAGATTGTATGACACTAACCTTTCAAAACATTTCAAGCATACTAATAAGGAAATTTAAGGGTTCACCTAGATTTGTACGTAGTTATTGGAGTGTAAATATAGAATTTAGAAACCGGCTGCATTAAACGTCGTCAGCTGTTCTGTTTGTGACGTCACGCGACGGCTGTTACATAAGCGCGCTTGCATGTGTAAGTGTCAATCCTAAGTTATTAGGAAGAATAATCTAATTCAGTGTAAATTTATTCTTAAAGAACATTTCGTCATAGTCAACTCTTACATAAATTAGATTTTATGAAGATTATCAGAATCATCTGTTTATTATTTTCACCACAATAAAATTATATTCAATGATCAAAATTACGATGACTATTGCAAACGGAAGACCGACGTAACACGTGTCCACGGGTCGGGTTAACTACACCCGAACCTACACACAAGTCCGATTTGTGGAGAATTAT
>CM040184.1:5919681-5947181 GCA_022606455.1 Callitettix versicolor
TTTATTAACTTGTTTTGTAAGAACTCTTTAGGAGTTCGATTAGTTTTTTTTACTCGTATTCTATATTTTGCGTCACATATTTAAAACAGTTCCTAAAAATAAAACTTTTTCTTTAGGTGATACAAAGTAATAGTCCTAAGCAGGTTAAACAAATTGTATTAACAGACTGTTATATATAAACAAGATATATAACAGATTGTTATGTATGTTTATTAAATATAAGTTTAATGTTTTTTGTATTCGTTCTGTAATTTTTCATTTTAAAACGTCTGTTACTTTTTGAACAGCCCTCGTCATTATCAATTGCGTCACATATTTAAAACAGTTCCTAAAAATAAAACTTTTTCTTTACGTGATACAAAGTAATAGGCCTAAGCAGGTTAAACAAATTGTTTTAACAGACTGTTATATATAAACAAGATATATAACAAATTGTTATATATGTTTATTAAATATAAGTTTAATGTTTTTTGTATTCGTTTTGTAATTTTTCATTTTAAAACGTCTGTTACTTTTTGAACAGCCCTCGTCATTATCAATTGATAATGACCTGAGCAATTATCAATTGTTTTAACAGACTGTTAAATATAAACAAGATATACAACAAATTGTTATATATGTTTATGAAATATAAGTTTAATGTTTTTTGTATTCGCTTTGTAATTTTTTCATTTTAAACCGTCTGCTACTTTTTGAACAGCCCTCGTCATTATCAATTGATTGAAATGTAAAATAAAGGATATCTGTTGAAGAATTCACTACAAATAGCTGAATAATGTAATCGGAATAGTAAATCCACTATTACTAGGTTACTAGTACTTCAAAGAACAGCAGACTCCGCAGTATATTCTTAATTACTTTCCCAGCCACAGTTTACGACAGCGCTAGTATCATTTTCCTCCAGTTTTACCGGTAACCGTAAAATTTAGAAAAAGTATTACCGGACTGCCTTTATTTTTCGAAATTTTGTACTCTTTTTCCATAAATAAATTACACTTGTGATAGAACGTACAATTTTTGCCGCTTCAGCCAGTATTACAGGTAACAGCCAGCAACTACACTCGCCATAGTTAAACCAGAGGCCGCCATCTTGAAACGTAAATGAATGGAAAATTCTTGCACATACATTCTTTGGGTTTTACAGAAGGTACCTTCTGTCAAATTTCAAAACAATCGGTCAATGTACTTGGCCAAAACTGCGTAAATTCGTTATGTTATATATGAGAGGCCGCCATCTTGAAACGTAAGTTAATGGAAAAATCTTACACATACATTCTTTGGGTTTTATAGAAGGTACCTTTCTGTCAAATTTCAAAACAATCGGTCAATGTACTTGGCCAAAACTGCGTAAATTCGTCATGTTATATACGAGAGGCCGCCATCTTAAAACGTAAGTTAATGGAAAAATCTTACACATACATTCTTTGGGTTTTATAGAAGGTACCTTTCTGTCAAATTTAAAAACAATCGGTCAATGTACTTGGCCAAAACTGCGTAAATTCGCCATGTTATATACGAGAGGCCGCCATCTTGAAACGTAAGTTAATGGAAAAATCTTACACATACATTCTTCGGGTTTTATAAAAGGTACCTTTCTGTCAAATTTCAAAACAATCGGTCAATGTACTTGGCCAAAACTGCGTAAATTCGTCATGTTATATACGAGAGGCCGCCATCTTGAAACGTAAATGAATGGAAAATTCTTGCACATACATTCTTTGGGTTTTATAGAAGGTACCTTTCTGTCAAATTTCAAAACAATCGGTCAATGTACTTGGCCAAAACTGCGTAAATTCGTCATGTTATATACGAGAAGCCGCCATCTTGAAACGTAAGTTAATGGAAAAATCTTACACATACATTCTTTGGGTTTTATAAAAGGTACCTTTTTGTCAAATTTCAAAACAATCGGTCAATTTATTTGGCCAAAACTGCGTAAATTCGTCATGTTATATATGAGAGGCAGCCATCTTGAAACGGAAATGAATGGAAAAATCTTACACATACATTCTTTGGGTTTTATAAAAGGTACCTTTCTGTCAAATTTCAAAACAATCGGTCAATTTATTTGGCCAAAACTGCGTAAATTCGTCATGTTATATATGAGAGGCAGCCATCTTGAAACGGAAATGAATGGAAAAATCTTACACATACATTCTTCGGGTTTTATAAAAGGTTCCTTTCTGTCAAATTTCAAAACAATCGGTCAATTTATTTGGCCAAAACTGCGTAAATTCGTCATGTTATATATGAGAGGCAGCCATCTTGAAACGGAAATGAATGGAAAAATCTTACACATACATTCTTTGGGTTTTATAAAAGGTACCTTTCTGTCAAATTTCAAAACAATCGGTCAATTTATTTGGCCAAAACTGCGTAAATTCGTCATGTTATATATGAGAGGCAGCCATCTTGAAACGGAAATGAATGGAAAAATCTTACACATACATTCTTTGGGTTTTATAAAAGGTACCTTTCTGTCAAATTTCAAAACAATCGGTCAATTTATTTGGCCAAAACTGCGTAAATTCGTCATGTTATATATGAGAGGCAGCCATCTTGAAACGGAAATGAATGGAAAAATCTTACACATACATTCTTTGGATTTTATAGAAGGTACCTTTCTGTCAAATTTCAAAACAATCGGTCAATGTACTTGGCCAAAACTGCGTAAATTCGTCATGTTATATACGAGAGGCCGCCATCTTGAAACGTAAGTTAATGGAAAAACTTACACATACATTCTTTGGGTTTTATAAAAGGTACCTTTCTGTCAAATTTCAAAACAATCGGTCAATTTATTTGGCCAAAACTGCGTAAATTCGTCATGTTATATACGAGAGGCCGCCATCTTGAAACGTAAGTTAATGGAAAAATCTTACACATACATTCTTCGGGTTTTACAGAAGGTACCTTCTGTCAAATTTCAAAACAATCGGTCAATGTACTTGGCCAAAACTGCGTAAATTCGTCATGTTATATACGAGAGGCAGCCATCTTGAAACGTAAGTTAATGGAAAAATCTTACACATACATTCTTCGGGTTTTATAAAAGGTACCTTTCTGTCAAATTTCAAAACAATCGGTCAATGTACTTGGCCAAAACTGCGTAAATTCGTCATGTTATATACGAGAGGCCGCCATCTTGAAACGTAAGTTAATGAAAAAATCTTACACATACATTCTTTGGGTTTTATAAAAGGTACCTTTCTGTCAAATTTCAAAACAATCGGTCAATGTACTTGGCCAAAACTGCGTAAATTCGTCATGTTATATACGAGAGGCAGCCATCTTGAAACGTAAGTTAATGAAAAAATCTTACACATACATTCTTTGGGTTTTATAAAAGGTACTTTTCTGTCAAATTTCAAAACAATCGGTCAATGTACTTGGCCAAAACTGCGTAAATTCGTCATGTTATATATGAGAGGCAGCCATCTTGAAACGGAAATGAATGGAAAAATCTTACACATACATTCTTTGGGTTTTATAAAAGGTACCTTTCTGTCAAATTTCAAAACAATCGGTCAATTTATTTGGCCAAAACTGCGTAAATTCGTCATGTTATATATGAGAGGCAGCCATCTTGAAACGGAAATGAATGGAAAAATCTTACACATACATTCTTTGGGTTTTATAAAAGGTACCTTTCTGTCAAATTTCAAAACAATCGGTCAATATGTTTTTGTTCAAAACTGTTTACATTTTTCATGTTATATCAGAGGTCGCCATCTTGAAATAGAAGTGAATGGGAAAACCTTACACATTCTTAGTTTTCGCTTTAAAGACGGTAATTTCGAACCAAATTTCAAAACAATAGGTCAAAGGATTTGGCCAAAACTGCGTAAATTCGTCATGTTATGTACGACAGGCCGCCATCTTGAAACGGAAATGAATGGAAAAAATCTTACATATACATTGTTCGAGTTTTATAGAGCGTACCTTCTTGCCAAATTTCAAAACAATCGGTCAATCTGTTTTTGTTCAAGACTGTTTACATTTGTCATGTTATATCAGAGGCCGCCATCTTGAAATAGAAGTGAATGGGAAAAACTTACACCTTCTTAGTTTTCGCTTTAAAGACGATACTTTCGAACCAAATTTTCAAAACAATCGGTCAATAGGTTTGGCCAAAACTGCGTACATTTGTTTACGTTTAAAGTCGGGCATCTTGAATGTGAAAAAATGCTACACATACATCGTTCATAGTTCGGGCTCTATAAAGAGTTTCTTTCTAGCAAACTGTACAACAATCCGTCATTGCCTTTGTTAAAAACTGTTTGCAGTCCTCATTATAAATCAGAGGCCGCCATCTTGAAACAGAAGTGAAAGGGGGAAACCTTACACATACGTCGTTCGGCATTGTACAAAGTACCGAGTTGAAACAGAGACTAAGCTTCGTTCCGCCTGTAAAAGTAAACTTTTATAATAAATGGTTTGGCCAAACGTATTAACTTTCAAAAAGTCCATAATTACTTCAAATATTTTATTTTGGTCCCTAACCACAGATCAGTCCAGTTCGCAAACTACAAGTAAAGCCAAAATAAAATCATTTTTATAGAACACTAGCACACAAAACCTGCATGACAGCAATTAATATAATCTCTAGTTAACAATAATCATTGTCGTCTTTAAATCAGCCGTGTCTAAAGGCAGATATAACAATGGTTTTCGATTAGTTATTGATATATTATTAATTTGTTGCAGTATTAATTTTTCCTCAAATTAAAACAAAAAACATTTTCTTTTTAATTTATGTAGATTCTCAACGGTGGACACAACAATACTAAATATATTATAACTAAACCAGATACAATTATTGTCGTTCTTTTACAATAATTGTTACAATTACATCCCATCAACGTTTACACTCAGATATAATACCGTCATTAAACGAAAGCTGTAATGTATTCAAGTTTTTAGGAGTTATAAATAAAAAATATAAATACAAAGGATTATTTCCCTTTTTTATTTAAGACACAAACATTAATCTATACCTATATACGCGTATAAAAGGCAATGTCCTGACTGACTGACTGATCAACGTACAGCCCGAACTATAAAACCTAGAGACTTGAAATTTTGAGGATACCTTCGTTTTAATATGTAAGCGCGTACTAAGAAAGGATTTTGCAAAAATTGATTTTAACGCCATTAAACTACTTACCCAGTCCAAATTTAATAATCAACGTACAGCCAATACTATTATAGCTAGAGACTTGAAATTTTCAAGGTACATTCTTACAACAATGTCAAAGGGCACTAATAAAGGATTTTGCAAAAATATGAATTTGACGCCATTAAACTACTAACCCAGTCCAAAATTAATAATCAACGTACAGCCAATACTATTATAGCTAGAGACTTGAAATTTTCAAGGTACATTCTTACAACGATGTCAAGATGCACTAATAAAGGATTTTTAAAAAATGTGATTTTAACGCCATTAAACTACTTATCCATTCCAAATTTAATAATCAACGTACAGCCAATACTATTATAGCTAGAGACTTGAAATTTTCAGGGTACCTTCTTACAACATTGTCGAGATGCACTGAAAAAGGGGTGCACTAAAAAACGATTTTCCAGTATGCAACCCCTAAAGAGGTAAACATGAGGTACAACAATTTTTATTGGAAAAAATATGTTTTTCATCTGACCTTCTTAAAACGTAACATAGTTACTCTTAAGTATAAATAATGAAATACATTTTTCACCTTTTCCCCAAAACGCATCCCCTAAAGAGATTAAAAGAAGGTATAAAATATAAAAAAGGGTTACAATTTTGTATTGAAAAAATATTGTTTTATCTTATATTTTAGAAATATGCTATGAAACACATATTTCAGCATTTTTCTGAATTCATCCCCTAAATGAATAAAAATGGAAAAAGAGTTATCATGGGAGAAAAAAGAGTGTTTGCATTGGAGAAAAATATTTTTTATCAAATTTTCTTAAAAGTAAACAAAATATTTTAAAATACAAATTATGATACACGCAATTCATTATTTTACCCCGAATTCATCCCCTAAAAGGACAAAAATATAGAACAGGTATAAATATTTGTATTGGACAAAAATATTCTTGATCAGATTTTCTTAAAAACGAATGGAACACGTTTGAAGACAATAAAACAACATATTCAGGTTATAATATTATTTCACATTAACTGTAAAATAATCACGAGTTTAGATGATCACGCTTTTATTAATATATTTTTTATGTTTCTAAATTATTACATTACCGAAACAGTTCCAAGTTTCGTGGGCGAAGCCGCGACGGGTAATGCTAGTTACCTTATATTGTGCTCATACACCGCCAGTTAATTGCAGGTATTGATTTACAAAATTAGATTGACACTGTAACGTTTTCTTTCAATAATAGCTCCATTTTGAAGATGCTAAAAAGTGCTAATAATGTTTAAATAATACAGGAAAAAACTTTGCGTCGTTAGGAACCACGTAATCAACTCTGGCTGTCCGACGTGCTTCGGCTGTTTGAATACAATTTGCATTTTAACAATGTTTGTTTTGTTTTCACGGAGAAATATATTTACAAATTATTTTTCTAAAGTTACGCAACTGTAAAATTTCATACAAACGGCAGTAAAACAGGCCGCGATACGGCAAACGAGTTTATTTTGCAAATAATTGTTTTAAAGCCAGGCTATCTCGGTCCAACACTACTGTGTCCAACGTAAAAATGTATTCACGTCACACACACACACACACACACACACACACACACACACACACACACACACACACACACACACACACACACACACGCACGCACGCACGCACGCACGCACGCGCGCACACACACACACACACACACACACACACACACACACACACACACACACACACACACACACACACACACACACACACATACACACACATATATATATGTATATATATATAATTCGCGCTATGTTTGTAGCACCCACTTCCTGATAATCATCGTGAGACTTGCCATTATGTCACAGGAATAAATCAATCGCAGACGAGTGTGAAACTTACGTCTTGCTTTATCGTCAAGCATCAAAGATATCTAGCTATTTTTTACATTAAAATAAATTTTCATGATATAATATACATAGCAGATAGTTTCGAATTTTGGGATGCATTATAAATTAATTAATATAAGTAAAGTATTAATAATATTAATTTATTAGTTATTAAATAATACCAGATTTAAAATAAAAGGTGGCAGTCGCATGACTGGCGACAGAAGTGACTACTTCTTATCACGGGTTATGGCTATGTATTTTACACCACAAAATAAATTGTATAGTCGATTTTCAAAATCATGAGAACATTCATTTCATTTTAATATATTTCTAAATACAATATTATATGATTTTATGGTTTTTTGCCAAGACATAGATTTTTTGCTACTCGACACCAGAATAGGCTATAACTGACCATGGGAGAAGCACGGAGTCCCAAATGTATTCCTGCTACTCTTCATATCTGACCCTGTGACTTATTAATTATCATTGTAAATGCCAACTTCAATGGAAACTGCAATATTTTAATTTGGAAAGACAGGTTGTTTGGAATTATAAGATTGTTTCAGTTAAAATCATCGCAAATGTAAGCTTATAAACAATAATTTTATAATAAATAATAACAGGGATTCAGATTTTTAAAACGGAAATACATCTATGTCCATCTCAGGTACCTAAATCATGTTAATTTTAAATTTCATCTCAATCGGTCCAGTAGTTAACGTGTGATTGAATAACAAACAAAAACACACACATAAACTTTCAGATTTAAAATTTTATATTAAGAAGTATAAAATATTATTAAAACGTCACTGTTGTAGCCTACAGTTATCATATATCACAAAACTGAATACTACGTTGCACTGGGTAAGTAGTATAATGGCATTTATATAATTATTATTCACAACTACCAATATATAATAACGTATAAAACGTCAC
Source organism: Callitettix versicolor (assembly GCA_022606455.1). Classification (NCBI taxonomy): domain Eukaryota; kingdom Metazoa; phylum Arthropoda; class Insecta; order Hemiptera; family Cercopidae; genus Callitettix; species Callitettix versicolor. The sequence goes on from CM040184.1 coordinate 5,927,636, forward strand.
TGTTACACAGTTAACACTTGTCATAAAACTAAATACTAAATAAAGTTGGACTGGGTAAGTGGTATAATGGCGTTAAAAATAATTTAAATATTTATTATTCACACCTGCCAGTATATAATAAACGTATAAAACGTCACTGTTACACAGTTAACACTTGACACAAAACTAAATAATTAAGTTGGACTGGGTAAGTAATATAATGGTGCGAACATACAAGTTTTCACTTCAAAAATACATTTTAAAACAAAAATATATATGAGAGCGTGATGCGTGACGACAAACTGAATTTTTTCCCTTGCAAAACATACATCCATACCTCGCCATAAGAAGTAGTCACTTCAATAAGAGCGTGATGCGTGATGCGTGACGGCAAACTGAATTTTTTCCCGTGCAAAACGTACATCCATACCCCACCATAAAAAGTAGTCACTTCAATAAGAGCATGATGCGTGACGGCAAACTGAATTTTTTCCCGTGCAAAACGTACATCCATACCTCACCATAAAAAGTAGTCACTTCAATAAGAGCATGATGCGTGACGGCAAACTGAATTTTTTCCCGTGCAAAACGTACATCCATACCCCACCATAAAAAGTAGTCACTTCAATAAGAGCATGATGCGTGACGGCAAACTGAATTTTTTCCCGTGCAAAACGTACATCCATACCTCACCATAAAAAGTAGTCACTTCAATAAGAGCATGATGCGTGACGGCAAACTGAATTTTTTCCCGTGCAAAACATACATCCGTACCTAGCCATAAGAAGTAGTCACTTCAATAAGAGCGTGATGCGTGATGCGTGACGGCAAACTGAATTTTTTCCCGTGCAAAGCATACATCCATACCCCGCCATAAGAAGTAGTCACTTCAATAAGAGCGTGATGCGTGATGCGTGACGGCAAACTGAATTTTTCCCGTGCAAAACATACATCCATACCCCGCCATAAGAAGTAGTCACTTCAATAAGAGCGTGATGCGTGATGCGTGACGGCAAACTGAATTTTTCCCGTGCAAAACATACATCCATACCTCGCCATAAGAAGTAGTCACTTCAATAAGAGCGTGATGCGTGACGGCAAACTGAATTTTTCCCGTGCAAAACATACATCCATACCTCGCCATAAGAAGTAGTCACTTCAATAAGAGCGTGATGCGTGATGCGTGATGCGTGACGGCAAACTGAATTTTTTCCCGTGTAAAGCATACATCCATACCCCGCCATAAGAAGTAGTCACTTCAATAAGAGCGAGATGCGTGATGCGTGACGGCAAACTGAATTTTTTCCCGTGCAAAACATACATCCATACCTCGCCATAAGAAGTAGTCACTTCAATAAGAGCGTGATGCGTGATGCGTGATGCGTGATGCGTGACGGCAAGCTGAATTTTTTCCCGTGCAAAACATACATCCATACCCCGCCATAAGAAGTATTCACTTCAAAAAAAAATATTTCTTGCACAATATAAATGTACGATATTTTTTAACGAATTTTTAATTACCAACTAATTGTTGCTAATAACATTTTTAATAAATCCAATTGAAACGCTTTAACACCTCGCCTGCCTAGCAATAGGTGCAAATTTAAGCCCGGTATGACTTAACACGTACCTAATGACGTCCCGTGGGACTTTCAGAACATAGTACAAGTCCTGACACGTGTCAACGACGTCACAAATCGCTAGGAATAATAAGTAGTCCACAGAAGTACTGCTGAAACTGTCACACTGCAACGTTACCACGTAACCTAGTCGGTATGTCACTGGACTTGACTAGATAAAAAAATATTCTGATCTTATTCCTTCCATTTTTTAAAGTGATAATTATAATAAAAATTGATTATGTTTTCCTTAAAACGAATATTCTGTTCCTATATTTCAATGTCTAATATCTATTAACAGACCCTTATACCCTAAACCAAATCTAAATACTAGTAATTTTTTTTAACAATTCACCCATCCACCCCTAGTCAACTTCAAAAGAGAAGTGAGCCAAAAATATATCCCATCATCTCAGTTATTGAATTGCTTTTCCTTTTATAACCTCTAATCCGTCCCAGTTGCTTGGTAACGGATGAAAATAAATTATATTAACTCGAGAAAGTTGGTTTCTTGCGAATTTTTTCCCTCTTAAACACTTAGTTCTACGGTAGAGACGCAAACTTGTTGTTCCCCGTGTACTTCGAGTTACAAGGAAAACACGGCAGCACTGTGTAATCCTTCAGTGACAATTACAAACATGAAAGCCATTGCCAACTGTGTAATCAAGTTTCCAGACATTTCTACCAACATTACAAAACGTTTAACCAGTTCAGTACGAACTCTAGAAATCTTTTACCATTACTGAAATGGCTTCTGACGTTTGCGTGTTTCAAATCATTTCGTGATCGAATACTGTTTGCTCGGATCATAATTTAATTCAATCAGATCACAGATAGAACTATTTACGTATTTTCTCTTATAACAGGATATTAAATATTGGATAGTTTCATGTTTTCAATTATGCATTACAAATGAAAACTAAAATCACTGGTTACAAATTTTATTTTATGTTGTATAGCCGAATCAAATATTACCTCCACCCAGTCTGTTGTAATAGGCCTACATTTTCTTTTTAATAAAATTCATAGTAAAAATTGTTTTTCAAATAAATAAATTGAAGAAACAAACTGAAATAACAAAATACTGAAAAATGTTTTCTGGAAAATAAGTTTTAATTTTTTCTGTACACTGGTAGCATTAATAAAAGCAGAAACATTTACCGCTAAAAATGATATGTTTGATAAACGAAATCATTAATAGACGAAATAGACGGAAATTAATCGCTACAACGAAATAGACGGAAAACGTATATTTTTTGTTATTTTAAGACGAAAAGCACACTGAGGCTATCATCGCCGCCCTAAATGTAAGTGTGAGTGTAAAGTGTTAAAGTGTAGTGTTGTAAATGTGACTCGGGTATCGCGAGGAACGTCTAAATCCTCTCAATAGGTGCAGCTAGTCTGCACCCCCTGCGGGAATGTATTGTACATATCACTACCACAAAATTAACTACAATGAGAATAAAAATCATTATTTTTTTATGACAAAATTTTTAAAAAAATATTAAGGATTAAAACCTTATTATATTTGAGACTTCTAGAATAAAAAATATATTTACACACAGTTCATAATTCCTTATTGTCTTCACACAAATCAAATACAATAAACAGTTGAAACGTTTGCCTTTGCCAAATTCATTTTGAAGTGTTTTTTTTTAACAGAAAATGTAATATTTTATTTGCATATCTTCAATATTTTAAATTTTAAAATTGTATTAAAACCATAATTTATAAAATAGGTATATTTTTTTAAATTTTGTGGGCTAAAAACTAAAGTATTATCCCAAAACAGTACCAGAAAGATATTACCTAATTCAAATAGCTGTTACCAATAGCCAATATGGTTTACCACGTGATATAATCTATAACAGAACAGCTGACTAATAAAAAGGGGGTGAGAAGCGTTCTTCCACACGGATCCACCCAGTAATCAATTACGCTCTTGTACGACATTCTCATTCTATACGCAACATTCTATCATCGCCAGAAGTGCCATGGTACCACAAAATGTGTATTCTATATCTTACATCTTTGCCTCCCTTCTCGTAACGCAAGCCACACGACCTGAGGCTACTTGCCCATAAATCTATTACCAGTACGGCACTGGGTTTATAGCTTCATCCCTTTATTTATGAATCGTTAAATACTCAAAATTAGCTATAAATAATTCGTTGACAAACTATAGCATAAATGGAGTCAGTGTAACGTGTTCGAATCAATACTTGTACTTCGATAGGTTTGTTTTCGATCGATCGATAGTCTTCGATATGTTTGTAGTAGACACTTCAGTTAAGTTACTAAAAAATACTATAAATATGGTAATACATATATTTTTTTGTAAATTAAACGTTTCTGGTCTAATGGAGGCATTTTTATTTCAACAAACGTTCTAAAAAATCAAGTTATTCAAGGCTAACTAGGAAAACTGCAGTTAAAGTAGTTTGTGAATATTATACAAATGACAGTCGATTTAATTTGACTCAAGGTCTCCGAGAAATACAGTTAACAAACGTTTTAGGCTCTAACCTTGAAGTAGACAAGACTACAGACGTAGCATTGTACTGTAGTCGGTATTCATTAAACTGTGCTCGTATAATCCTTAGTATAACTTACCGTAATGCTCAGAAAAATATGTTATATATCTGACCCAATCTTGATGATGGGAACTGATCAGATGGTTAAACGGCACGTAGTATCTAGACACTTTGATGTCAACTTGGCCTTTGAGGGGAGAGATCGTGTGGTGGAAAAACCTGCAGACATAGTATGGTATACAGATGGCTCCAAGACAAAGTCAAGCACTGGTGCTGGGGTGTATGGTCTGAGACCGGGGTTAAAGAAAGTAATTACCCTGGGACAGCATACAACAGTATTTCAGGCTGAAGTGATGGCCATTAATGACTGTGTTCGGGAGAACTTTGATCGGGGCTTCAAAAAGGCACGTATGCATATTCTACCGATAGTCAGGCGGCAATAAAAGCACTTACGGGTCCTAAAATACAATCCAAGCTGGACTGGGAGTGTAGGAAGAACCTTGGCATTCTGTCCCGGGATAACCGGGTAACTCTTCACTGGGTTCCGGGGCATAAGGGTGTTGAAGGTAATGAGGAGGCAGACCGACTGGCTGGACTTGGATCTGCATCTGAGTTTATCGGACCTGAGACGGCTTTAGAGATTTCTCTATCGTTGGCCAGGTCCGTTATTAATGGGTGGATTACATGTCAACACCAGGTAAGATGGGACAACCTTCATGGGCATTCCCATAGTAAACGTCTATAAGCAAAGTTTCTTCTGGAGGAATCAAAGGGGCAGCAGATGTCCTGGGCAGAGCACAACTCAGAAGGATCATGGGACTCATAACAGGGCACTGTGGTCTGAGGGTGCACATGAACAGGATAGAGAAACTGTGTACCACGGAGAAACCGTGTGTAGATTGTGCAGGAAGGAGGAGGAAACTGCAGGCCACATAATTTATGATTGTGAGGTTCTTGCTAGTAGGAGGCTAGGGGTCTTTGGTTTCCAAGACCCTAGTGTGAGCTAGTCAGTGGGTTGTTGGAACTTATTACGGACACCAATCTGCTGAACTAGGCGTTTTAAGAGGTAAGTTGCACAATAGGTCAGTTGATCGCAGTGCCTGGGGTTGAATAAATCCCTTCCTCTAGAATCTAATCTAATCTAATATAATCTAATCTAATGCTCAAAAAAAAACTGGTGAGATAGCTACACATCAGTAACCATTCCTTCCGAACAGATAAGACTGTGCTATCACCACTGCTAATCTGGAAAGGATTTTTCATAACCATTCATAAAGAGAATAATTATTTAACCTTCAAAATTCCTTCCTCCCTATAATATTTATTTATTTTCATAATAGTTAAATAAAAACCAGTTTAAATAATAATTTACTGGAAAAGTACAATTTTAATAACATGTGATGATCAAAAACAATCTTTATAAATAATTTCTAAAATTGGTTTCCATGGTAACAGTTTAAATAGTTGAGATAATTCTTTTAGCTGACCCACGAAGTGAGCTGGAGTTTTCCTTAGTTTAAACATATATTTTGAATTAGTACCTTAAATAATATTTCCAATAAATTAGGAAGAGACACTTTTACAAGTGTATTTTCAGTAAATAAACGTAAACCGATAAATACACGAGTATTGGTATTACAGTAAAGTCTGTGGCACATAATGAAGTCTTTATATATTTTATGTTTTGTACTAGTCTTTTAGTTATAACGTAGTATGCTGTTCCATTTTATTGCCTCTTTTTACGTACAAACTGTAAGTGCCTTTACGTTTGTATTTAGTGCTCGTTAAATATTACAAATCATGAATAAATACAAGTCTACACAGGAAACGTCCGTAGAGATAAATACGCGATACGAAATAAATATTCATTTAGAGACAACAATATTTCACTTCGATTAATAAGTATTTATAGTAGCTCAATTCGTCAAGTATTTAGCTGTGTGTTTTCGCACGCACGCACGCACGCACGCACGCACGCGCACACACACACACACACACACACACACACACACACACACACACACTCACACACACTCACTCACTCACTCACTCACACACACACACACACACACACACACACACACACACACACACACACACACACACACACACACACACACACACACACACACACACACACACACACACACACACACACAAACACACACACACACACACACTAACACTCACACTAACACTAACACTCACACTCACACTCACACACACACACACACACACACACACACACACACACACACACACACACACACACACACACACACACACACACACACACACACACACACACACACACACACACACACACACACACACACACACACACACACACACACACACACACACACACACACACACACACACACACACACACACACACACACACACACACACACACACACACACACACACACACACACACACACACACACACACACACACACACACACACACACACACACACACACACACACACGAATAGACATCCAATTAAAATGACTTTTTCAGATCCAAGAGTCGTGAAAACGGATCCATCAAAATCGTAAGATCGCTTTTTCACAATCACGTTACTTTCTATCTACTTCGCCCCGGGGGTTGCATACTAGCTGCACCTATTGAGAAGATTTAGACGTCCCTGGCGGTACCCGAGTCTAACACACACTTACACTTACAACACTACACTTGCGACTTTAACACATTACACTCATACTTACATTTAGGGAGGCGATCACAGCATTAATGTACTTTTCGCCTTAAAATAAAAAAAAATCTAATTCATACAGTGAGAAAGTTGAATGAGCTTTAGTTAAAGCAGTTAATTTCTATTTTCTTTACATTTTTGTTGTTGTTATTTTAAGGCGAAAAGCACATAGAGGCTATTATCGGCTCCCTAAGTGTAAGTGAGTGTAAAGTGTTAAAGTCGTAAGTGTAGTGTCGTAAGTGTAAGTGCGTGTGTTGAGTCGGGTAACGCGAGGGACGTCTAAATCCTCTCAATAGGTGCAGCCAGTCTGCACCCCCTGCGGGAGATTTTATGTACAAGTGAATGTTGAATTCAATAATATATAATTATACAAAAGTAATTTAGAAAAGTATATGTATTAAATGTAAAAATTAGAACGCAAATTTCATGGAAACAGTCAATAATTGCGTAACAATAAATTGTTGCAATTTACGTAAGTTAAAGTGGTCTTACTTGGTAACAAATTAAAACATAACTAAAACGAGATAGCAAAGATTTTTGGAAATAATGTGGGTACAAAAATCGCATACTATAAGCAAGCACACCTAAACAACGAAGAGCTATTAAGAGCATTGAAAAAGCAGCTGAATCCAAAGCATTCAAAATCACGTGTTCTTGTTAATTAATTCTTTGCTGAAAAACAAAACAATAAACAAAGCAAGCACGTTAACTTCAGCTGGTTCCAAATATAACTATTTAGTTACAAGGCAATTATATTTTACAGCTTTCACGTTAATGAATATCTGTAAGTTTTGCTTAAACAGGTGTGTTTGTCGTTCTGTTTACACAATCAATCGGCGCGAGACAAAACAATTCCCACTCGAAAACAAATCACGTTCGTTGTCAATGTCATTGACTTTTTCCGGCGTTTTCCTCCATTTACTCACTGATTTATCAATGGGCTGTATACAAACACCACACACCCCTCCGTGCCATTTGTACTAGTACCAACACCGCACCCCTCCCTGCCCTTTATACTAGTACTTACACCAAATGGACCCTTAAAATCTGCAAAAAATTTCCTGTAATGGTCTTTTAATTAATGTTTCAACGTTGTTGTAAACGCCCAAGAAAAGATAATAATAATAAATATGCAAATTTAATCAAAGCTATAAATAACCGTAAAGTAACTACTTTATTTAACTACTTATTTAAAAAATAATTTCTCCTCCTCAGCAACAAATACCGTATGCAAATAATATAAACACTTGCAAAGGCTTGGGCGTCACGAACGGATCTAATGCTATGAGAGAAGCAAAGGCAGTATTTACCGCCTACTTCAAGTAGGCCTAATGCAAACGCCGAGGTTAGGGACACAGTACACATAGTGTCCTATAATAGCAGTGAGAGCTTCAATTGCACCTTATAAATTGACGCCTTATAAATTGACGCCTTATAAATTAACGCCTTATAAATTGACGCCTTATAAATTGACGCCTTATAAATTAACGCCTTATTAAATTGACACCTTATAAATTGACGCCTTATAAATTAACGCCTTATAAATTGACGCCTTGTAAATTGACGCCTTGTAAATTGAAGCCTTTTACATTTACGCCTTATAAATTGACGCCTTATAAATTGACGCCTTATAAATTAACGCCTAATAAATTGACGCCTTGTAAATTGACGCCTTATAAATTGACGCCTTGTAAATTGACGCCTTATAAATTGACGCCTTGTAAATTGACGCCTTGTAAATTGACGCCTAAAAATTGACGTCTTGTAAATTGACGCCTTATAAATTGACGCCTTATAAATTGGCGCCTTGAAAATTGGCGCCTTATAAATTGACGCCTTATAAATTGACGCCTTATAAATTGACGCCTTGTAAATTGACGCCTTATAAATTGACGCCTTATAAATTGACGCCTTATAAATTGACGCCTTGTAAATTGACGCCTTATAAATTGACGCCTTATAAATTGACGCCTTATAAATTGACGCCTTATAAATTGACGCCTTATAAATTGACACCTTATAAATTGACGTCTTATAAATTGGCGCCTTGTAAATTGACACCTTATAAATTGACGCCTTATAAATTGACACCTTATAAATTGACGTCTTATAAATTGACGCCTTGTAAATTGACACCTTATAAATTGACGCCTTATAAATTGGCGCCTTATAAATTGACGCCTGATAGAGTAACGTGAATTTCTAAGTAGTTAAAATGTTTTGCTTACGTTTACATGAAATCGTATTAACACGGACAAGGCAGTGTGCAGAAGAATGTATAAAAAAATTAGAAACAGATGTTTGTTGTTCGAAAGCTGAATACGTATTGAACAGCTGTGGTAAAAGCAATAAAAACGGGGATGTGTAATAGCTTAGAGATTTATTAACTTAGAGATTCGTTTTTCCTTCGACAATACCGTGTTATAAGTTAGAGATCGACTTGTGTAAAAAGATAGAGGTTCCGTACTGTGTATTAACATAGAGACTACAGATCCGTCATGTGTGTTGCACCGTGTGTATATGTTGCCGACGCCGCTGTTTGCAGGCGCTTCAGTATCTTTTATCTGACAAGTAGAACTCGCTTAGTTAGGTTATTTTAAAAGTAATTTGAAAGTTGTAAGTGCTGGTATGTGTAGCTTTTAATGCTGATTATGATGGCAGAATCAGAATGTCAAAAGGAGTGAGATAAAGAAACATTGTTTTGGAAATTCACTCTATCACGTCATGTTTTCTCATATTATTAAAACGTTGCTAAGTGTCTGTGTTAGAAAATAAAACAGTGTTATTAAAAAAAAACTGTATAATTCTTAATTTCATATCTTTTTCATTTCTCTGGTATTTTCCTATAATAAAATACTTCAGAAATTATGTTTTAAAATTTTATTATTACTTTATTTTGCCATTCAGAAGGATAGTATAAGACATTTTTTTGGTTGGTATAAAGGACTTAACAAGAAAATCCTTAAAATAATAATAATAATCATTTGTATGGATTAAACATTAATAAAACTAAGTTCATGGTAATTAGTAAAGAAACAGTTGGACTTAATGGTCAACAACATATCTAAATGTTTTAATGTTTATTTTTCACAATTATCTGTACAGAAAAATAGAATTATTTGTTTTTTATCGAAAAAACATCATAAGTTTATATGAATTCATTAATTTAGGGCTGTTTTCTTAATTCAATTCGGATATGGTTTCAATAAAGCAGCCTTCAAACAATGTTTTTATACTATTATTACTATTACTATTACTACTACATATGTAAATTAGTATACGTTTACAGCATTGGACATAAGCCTTTAAGAACAAAACCTATCCAAATGAACTTTATATTTTAATAATATATCTTTCTTTAACTAAGCGAGTTCTACTTGTTAGATAAAAGATACTTAAGTGCCTGCAAGCAGCGGCGTCGGCAACATGTACACACGGTGCAACACACTTTACGGAACCGTAGTCTGTAAGTTAATACACAGTACGGAACCTCTATCTTATTACACAGGTCGATCTCTAACTTATAACACGGTACCTTCGAAGGAAAAACGAATCTCTAAGTTAATAAATCTCTAAGCTATTACACCTTCTCATAAAAAGAGCGAAAACAAATATGGAGGGCAGCGTGTGGAATTACTTCCCATTGGGTGTTCTAACAAGATTCTGCTTCAAGCAAACGTGAACGGCAACCGGCTAGAGCTCTTAACGAACATATTTGAGCGGTTACTGGTAACAAAATAACGAAAGACGTCTTCAAAGGCAAGACTTTGAGGAGCAACATCGAAACCAATCCTCCGTAATGACTTTGTTCTGATAAAATTCTTTATTCAATTACAGTTGAACGCTTATACTGTTTCAGTATTACGATTTTCTTCCTCGTTAGTCTCGGTCACAAAGGTTGTAAGGAAATGCTAAAAATACCTACAAATAAATTCAGTCGTTTCAAATATGTAGAAACGCATAAACAGTTGAAAGTAACTTTCTGATTTTTGATATTCCCTAATATTTAGAAACATGGCACTGATATTTTTCCATTTGAAATTATGTTATATATTTATGTCTTGGATGTAACCTAGCCGCCTCGGTGGCCTAGTGGATAGCGTACTAGGTTTTCACCCCGAGGACCAGGGTTCGATTCCCGGCGATGGCTTGGCATTTTCATACGCTATAAATCATCCTATCGTCTGTATTAGCCAAAGTGTGCACAATAGTCGGACGTTAAAAAAAAAAAACTACCGGATATATACATATCAGGTCGTTGTATTTATGAAAATTTTTAATAAATTGTAATTATTATATAGTCGGACGTTAAACAAAAAAAAAAGTCCTGGATGTAAAAATGGCTGTTACTTTTTTAAATTCAATTTTATCTTTAGATTTTTATGTAAGGCCCGTGTATTTACCGAGGAGAGCTGGGCGGGGGAACAACTGCTACGAGCCTTGCTCACCGTTAGTTCGGACTCAAAATAAACAATTGGCTGCGACAGTTAGACATCAGCTCACCAGATATATAAAAGGCAATGTCCTGACTGACTGACTGATCAACGTACAGCCCAAACTATAAAACCTAGAGACTTGAAATTTTGATGATACCTTCGCTTTAATATGTAAGCGCGTACTAAGAAAGGATTTTGCAAAAAATTGATTTTAACACCATTAAACTACTTACCCAGTCCAAATTTAATAATCAACGTACAGCCAATACTATTATAGCTAGAGACTTGAAATTTTCAGGGTACCTTCTTACAACATTGTCGAGATGCACTGAAAAAGAGGAAAACGATTTTCCAGTATGCAACCCTTAAAGAGGTAAACATGAGGTACAACAATTTTTATTGGAAAAAATATGTTTTTCATCTGACCTTCTTAAAACGTAACATAGTCACTTAAGTAAAAGTAATAAAATATATTTTTCACCTATTCCTCAAAACGCATTCCCTAAAGAGATTGAAAGAAAGTATAAAATATAAAAAGGGATACAATTTTGTATTGAAAAAATATTTTTTTATTTTATATTCTAAAAATATGCTATGAAACACATATTTCAACATTTTTCTGAATTCATCACCTAAAAGAATAAAAATGGAAAACGTTATTATGGGAGAAAAAAGAGTGTTTGCATTGGAGAAAAATATTTTTTATCAAATTTTCTTAAAAGTAAACAAAATATTTTAAAATACAAATTATTATACACGCAATTCAGTATTTTCCCCCGAATTCATCCCCTAAAAGGACAAAAATATTGAACAGGTATAAATGTTTGTATTGGACAAAAATATTCTTGATCAGATTTTCTTAAATTCGAATGGAATACGTTTGAAGACAATAAAACAACATATTCAGAAGGTAATAATTTAATTTTCGTAGGCGAAGCCGCGACGGGTAATGCTAGTATCTTCCAGTCATTGAAAGGATGTAACCTTCGCTGAATTCGCACCGGATAAAAACTTCAATTCTAACAAATTAAATTTCCTTCTTTTACGTCCACTTTAAAATAAACACAGATGATAGATTCACTCGAAATAAATAATTTACTTCCAAGATTTGTATCTCTATATCTTATGCTCCTCCCCTGCGGGATCGAACCCATAACTTATCGCTACACCGACCGGGAAAATATATTAGGTGATATATTTCTACCTATCTGTAAATTTCTTGTCGGGTTCTTTTATGCGCTTCGTTATTAAAAAAAAATAGGGTCATTAGGGCGGACCTAATAACGTTCCCGCAGGAAGTTCCTAATCACTCCGGAGATGAGGCCAGTTTTTGTTAAAAGAAATATTTTCATTTTCGTTTTCCTTCAGGAACTAGTCGATGCAAATACTCAGTTCCGAAACCGATCGATGTTTTCTCATTTCCTTCAAGTCTCTCTTGTAAACAATATGTATCGACCACTCTGTTGTTTAGGTTTAGATAAAGCTAAGGTTCAAAACAAAGTTTTCAAGTTGGATCTTCGATATGTGAGATAATATTGTGAATACAATTTTTAAAATAAAATACACGTTTGTATAAAAAATTACTTGAATGAAAGAAGTACGTTTTAGTTTTACTTCCGCGTGACAATAGATATGCAGATTGAGCCTGCACGCCAAGTTTATGGTTCAACGTTTTCGTGTATAAATTTGCATCGTACGTAAGGGTTACGTAGTTTACTTATCAGCTCTCCAGGTTTATTAGTTAATTTCCATTTTGGAATATAAATATTGGGGCCGTCGACTTATTGAAATCCAGTGTAGACAACTTTGCGGCTCAAGCATATATTGCTATAATTCGTATTTTATTTACAGTAATGCAATCTAGAAGAAAAGAGTCATTTTTACACTACTAATAGGTGTGTTCAGAAAGTAACGAGAATTTTAATTTTTTTAACAAAATATTTATTCATTTTTCTACATTGATGTTTTCGCCTTTAAAATAGTCCCCACTGAAGATTATGCACTTGTGCCAGCGCTTCTTCCAATCCTCGAAACACTTCTCAAACTCGATCTTTGAGATAGCCTTTAGATTTTCAGCGATGCTCTTTTAATGTAATCTACGGCTGTAAAAATACGGCCCTTTAAGGTTCTCTTTATTTTTGGAAATAGGAAAAAGTCACACGGAGCCATGTCTGGCGAATATGGAGGCTGGGGCATCGTTACATTACTGTTTTTGGTCAAAAATTCACGAACAAGCAATGAAGTGTGAGCTGGTGCATTATCGTGATGCAAAAGCCATGAATTGTTTTTCCACAGATCCGGGCGTTTTTTTCGTATTGCTTCATGCAAACGGCGTTCAACTTGTAGGTAGTACTCCTTGTTGACCGTTTCACCTGGTGGCAGGAATTCATGATGCACTATGCCATTAATATCGAAGAACACAGTGAGCATAACCTTCACTTTCGACCGCACTTTTCGAGCGTTTTTCGGTTTTTGCGAGCCAGAATGCCTCCACTGGGATGATTGAGCCTTATTTTCGACGTCATATCCGTAAACCCATGTTTCGTCACCTGTTATAATACGTTTCAGTAATTTTGCATCGTCGTTGACTTCATTTAGTAACTCCTGAGGAACTTCCATTCGCCGCTGTTTTTGTTCAAAATTCAACAATTTTGGAACGAATTTTGCTGCCACGCGTTTCATACTCAAAACATTGGAAAAAATGTCATGACATGATCCAATGGATACGCCAACATCATCAGCGACCTCTCTAATTGTAATTCGGCAATTGTTCGTAATCATTTATTTCACTTTTTCCACGTTTTCATCGGTTGTTGATGTGCTGGGGCGTCCAGGGCGTTCGTCATATTTAACGTCTTCACGGCCTTCTTGGAAACGCTTATACCACCCGTAAACTCTTGCTTTAATCATAGCAGACTCACCATAGGCCTTTGTTAACATTTCACACACTTTGTTACACTTTATTCCATTTTTACGCAAAATTTGATACAAGTTCTTTGATCCATTACTTTTAACAAACGAAAATCGTCGAGCTGATAAAAACACGTCTAACCTTAGTGGCTGTCACAGACAAAGGCAACAATGAAAACAGCTGAAAGTTTTATCATACTTCAAGGGCATGTATACCAACATAATAAAAAAAAATGTTTGACAATCGTACTCTCCAAGCCCGCGAAATTTAAAAATTCTCGTTACTTTCTGAACACACCTCGTATACTCTACTAAGCTCTAACTCTGCAAGTTGACTTTCATCAATTTCGGCGCACAGCCGCTTCACATGACGCAGATATTGACTCAATTTCACGTCAGTGTGAGATTTTCAATGACGCTGTTAACATGGACAAGACGACGTCATTGATTTTAAGTTAGTTTTTATAGGAAGATGATAATAATGTCGGAAGTTAGGCAACATCGAGATGAAAAACATTTCTTTCAAAGGAGACGAAAGAAAGGTGTTTCCCCATATTGATAACGAATTACCTAATTGATGAACAAGACATATTCGGGCAGTAATTTCGCCTTACTAGAACGCGGTTTTATCATGCACTGGTTCTTATTGAAAAAGATCTTCCAACTTCCAATGGTTATTGGAAAAAGACCCACAGACAATTACTCTAAACCGATTTCTTCTGCTGAAAAACCAACATTTTTTTGTGCTTAGGCCACACTAAATTCTATTTTTTAATATCATTAAAAGTTCATTTTTAATGCCATTAAATATTACGCTTCGTCAAATTCATTTTATTTGTGTACAGTGCCGGCAACAACTTATTTAAAAAAATAATTTCTCCTCCTCAGCAACAAATACCGTATGCAAATAATATAAACACTTGCAAAGGCTTGGGCGTCACGAATGGATCTAATGCTATGGCAGCGGCAAAGGCAGTATTTACCGCCTACTTCAAGTAATGCAAACGTCGAGGTTAGGGACACCGTACACATAGAGTCCTATAATAGCAGTGGGACCTTCAATTGCACCTTATAAATTGACGCCTTATAAATTGATGCCTTACAAATTGACGCCTTGTAATTAATGGTTTTTAAATTGATGTCTTACAAATTGACGCCTTGTAAATTGGCGCTTTAAAAATTAACACTTTTTAAATTGACGCCTTGTAAATTAACACTTTTTAAATTGACGCTTTATTAATTGATGCCTTGTAAATTAACGCTTTTTAAATTGACGCCATTGACGCCTTATAAATTGACGCTTTATAAATTGAGGCCTTACAAATTGACGCCTTGTAAATTGGCGCTTTAAAAATTAACACTTTTTAAATTGACGCTTTATTAATTGATGCCTTGTAAATTAACGCTTTTTAAATTGACGCCATTGACGCCTTATAAATTGACGCTTTATAAATTGAGGCCTTATAAATTGACGCCTTGTAAATTGTCGCTTTAAAAATTAACACTTTTTAAATTTAAGCCTTGAAAATTTACGCTTTATTAATTGACGCCTTGTAAATTGACGCTTTTTAAATTGACGCCATTGGCGCCTTATAAATTGACGCCTTGTACACTGACGCTTTGTAAATTAACACCTTATAAATTTAAGCCCTGTAAATTGACGCCTTGTACACTGACGTTTTGTAAATTGAAGCTTTGTAAATTTAAACCTTGTAAATTGACGCCTTGTAATAAACGTTTTTTAAATTGATGTCTTACAAATTGACGCATTGTAAACTGTCGCTTTAAAAAGTAACACTTTTTAAATTAACGCCTTGTAAATTAACGCTTTTAAATTGACGTTTTATTAATTGATGCCCTGTAAATTAACGTTTTTTAAATTGACGCCATTGACGCCTTGTACACTGACGCTTTGTAAATTAACGCCTTATAAATTTAAGCCTTGTAAATTGACGCCTTGTACACTGACGCTTTGTAATTTGACGCCTTGTAAATTTAAACATTGTAAATTGACGCCTTGTAATAAAAGTTTTTTAAATTGATGGGATTGTAAATTGTCGCTTTAAAAATTAACACTTTTTAAATTGATGCTGTGTAAATTAACGCTTTATTAATTGACGCCTCGTAAATTAACGCTTTTTAAATTGACGCCATTGACGCTTTATGAAATGACGCCTTGTATACTGACGCTTTGTAAATTAACGCCTTATAAATTTAAGCATTGTACACTAACGCTTTGTAAATTGACCCCTTGTAAATTGACGCTTTATAAATTTAGACCTTGTAAATTGACGCGAACGCAAAAGAAGGGTTTACGGTTATGACGCAGTTACTACCGTAAAAAATAATAGTAATAATATACTAATATATGCTTATTAATAACATATATATATATATATATATATATATATTAACGCTTTTTAAATTCGTAAAAAATAATAGTAATAATATACTTATATATGCTTATTAATAACACACACACACATATATATATATATATATATATATATATATATATATATACATACATATGATTTGTGTAACACATAATAAAGCGATTTTGAAGAATCAGAATCACGCTATTTTTTTTTTTTTTTTTGTATTAACTTCTAAACTGGATTTTTCAACTAAATAATGAAATGCTATGAAGTCCCTGTAATGTTTTCTCACCAATTACCTGATTTCACCTAATTAACCAGAACTAAAATCACCATAAATTAGAACTTTACATTTTCAAATTCCATTAAAAATACAGAAATCAATCTAACCGTGATCACAGTTCATTAAAAAATTTAAAATACCAATTTATGCAGAATTTAACACAGACTATGATGTTGAAATCTTACTTATTTAAATTTAAAACAAAAATTAAAATCTTATTGTTACTGTTTGGAAATTCGTTTCTGTCACGTAAGTGAGAAAGGTACGTGTAGGGATCGAGCTAAAGCGTTCAATTATATTAGAATTTCTTTAAAGTTGAAATTATTCCGTTTACTTTGCAAATGGAAGCTAGTTTCCTTCATGGCGTACTAAAGGTAATTTTTCACCCCAAAGTGCTTTTTTCCTCACTAAAAGCAGCAATAAATATGGAATTAATTCCACGAAAGTTGCAAAGTACGGTTCAATTTTCAGACATTTTAAACACCCTGCACGTGTGAAATAGACAACCATTCTGGTCGATTTTTAATTTTTTTAATATTTGAAATAACGTCCTAAACACTTACTGGAATATTTCTGTTTTTGAAGGTTATATTTGACCGTTGATTAAAAATTTGTAAATTATATTAAACTAAAAATTTATTTTGTTTAGATAATTCAATATTTTTATTTTGTAAAAAATATAATTCAAATAGTTTGTTTATAATGGTCATGTTAGTTTTAACTTTTGTAGTTGGAAAACCAGTGTAAATTTCTTCCTTTCCTACTTTCCTATATTAATTATTATTACTATTTTAATATATACAAAATAATAATTATTAAAAATTTTAAATCGTTGATTACTCTTAAAATATGTTTAAGCTTACTGTACTCATTCTTTTAAGTTTATTAATGAATAATAAACCATTTTTGTTTTTCTTTCAATATATATATATATATATATATATATATATATATATATATATATATATATAAATCTTGAGGAAGATCCTTGGCCCGAGATTAACAGAAGACGGATACAGGTTGCATTCCCGGAAGACCACAGAGAAGATATCGAACCTGGCAGCAGATATCAGAAGAAGGAGGCTTCGGTTCTATGGACACATCAATAGACTCCCAACAACGAGACTTGCCAACAGAATCCTTAAGTATATACAAGGAGTCAAATCAACAACGCCGTGGATCGCACAAGTCAGAATAGACCTACATGACGTAGAAATAGACTCAACAGACGTTGAAGACAGGAACGCATACAGGAGAAAGATGCTCGGTTGGAAGGTCCCAGAGAATGAAATCTCAAAGAGAGCAGGGGTAAAATGGACGGAGGAGCGGAAGAGGATCCATGGGGACAGGATGAGGGAGGTGTGGAGGATTAGAAGGAACAAGACCTGAGTCGGAGTGCTTTGCGTGATCCAACAGGGTCTATACGCAAATAATATATATATTCTAAAAAGTATCATTGAATTTTCCCGCACACATTAGTAATACTATGGCGGAGGCACTGTGTACAATAAAGACAGCTTTAATGCGCATGCTCGATTTCGTTCACCGCTTTTGAGTGTACCAGCACCTTCCTGTTGGCCTCAGATAGATGTGTTTCAATGAGTGATCATCGTATTTTTGATTTCTCTCAAGATAACTGAACGAGTTGAGCAAAAAAAATTGCATCACATTTTGTGACAATCTTGGTGATTTTCAAAGCGAAACAATTTTGCAAGATTCAACAGGTGTTTGGAGTCGATGCTGTGGGGGTAACACAAATTAAGGAGTGGTTGTACCAATTCAAAAATGGCTGCACATCGTTGGCGAATGAATAGCGTTGCGGGAGATCACAAACCGCTCGGAATGTAGCTGATGTAAAGAGGGTGGAAATTTCATACTGGGAGATCGTCGTTTTGCATTAAAGAGACTACAAAAGAGGTTAGGATCAGCAAAGATTCTGCGCATGCAATCTTGCGTTGATGAACATGCGCAGAATGGCTGAAAAAATTGTGCCCAAGCTGCTGCCGCCAGAATATATATATATATATATATATATATATATATATATATATATATATATATATATATATATATAACTATATATAACTTCAATTAAAAAAAATTGAATACTGGTAAAGGCAATATTAGTTTGAAAAAAGCCTGGCTAAGAAACACGATATATTGTACTTATCAATATTACGTTAAGATCTTCCATTGCAAAAATATCGTTTTATATTTCAACTTTACAATTAAAAATCTTTGAATTATAATTATTTGAAATAACAAGCTCTAAAACGGATTTTTGAAGAAAATGTTAGCTTTGTTTACCTACGTTAGCAAATGTTTAAAGCTTTTAATATTAACTTTGGCGAGAGGAGTGAATAGAAAAAGTGTCCCGAAACTTTTTAATGTTACGGAAATAAGAAAAGGAAACTAGCAAACAAATTTTGTCTCTTTCTTTTTCTTCTTCCTTTTCGATAACAGTACACGCGTATTATATCAAAACGTTGTGTTGCTTTGGTTTCGGTATTTTTCCATAGTCGAAGTACACATGCACGTTGTAACCGTTTATAATACATTCGAAATTAATATAAACGTTTATTATAATCGCTGTTAATATTGCCAGTTTTTAACAACATAACCTATAAATTATTATAGCTTATCAGCTGTTCAATGAAATCAGCTGATCTTTACGAATTAATATAAAAC